>JAPMOB010249472.1:0-10945 GCA_029875015.1 Lepomis gibbosus
GTGTGTGAAGAAAATTGAGATGGCTGGAGCTGAATCCCTGGACCTGGGCCGGTGTCAGCAGAGCAGCCCGTAAATAACCTCTTTTATTAGGCCCGTAATGATCCCCAATGAATATTGACAGCCAGACTATGATGACTTTGTAGCTGAATATCAGTAATTAAGTTTCAAAGGAGGGGGTGGTGGCGGTAAGGTCATATTGATCTCCCTGTGCACAACATGCCAGAGAACAGGACGTCCATGGAGCAGCGTGAGACGTGGTTGTCAGCAGCCTGCGCGTGCTTCATGAATTCTCACAGCAGTCTTGTGCGTGGCGTCTCATATACCTGCAAGCAAACCCCCCACCCTTGTCTCTCATGTCTATACATAATACACGCAAATGACAACAATGATGGAGGTCAGAGCAATCTCAGTTAATGGGAATTCCAAGCATTTCCATTCACGCTGCGAATGCTCTCTTTTCAGGAGGGTCAGTTTGCTGAATCGTGATGGCAAAAATATTGAATAGGTACTTGGATAGATCTCACAAAACAATCAGTGTGTGCAGGAAGCACGGGAGCGTTGGTGTGGAGGAGTTAAAAAAGCTCTTTGGTGGCTGGCTGGCTGGTTCAGTGCAAGTGAAGATGAATAATTTAGGGAACACAAAGAAATCAATGTGGCATCTTTAGTTAATTTGATTTGCCGCATTAGAGAACAACTGGCTGCCTTATCTAATTACACACACATATGCTTGGGTAATTGTTGCAAAGTCAATAGTAAACAGGGCAAATTCCTTTGAACAATTTCTACCACTATTGCTCAACTTTGGGCTGTATGCTGACTTTGAACTCGTGCCCTGAGCCCTGAGTCAGAGGGAGTGATCTGAGCGCTACTAGGTTACCCTGCTATATTTGTACTAGGGTGCATGGGTGCTGTGTGATGGAATACAGCCAGACCTACTTTATAATGCTTCTTGATTGCTGTGCTGCTGTGTAAAATAGTGAATGTGGTAAAAGTGTGCTAAAAGAGTGCTGTAACTGTTGCTGAAGATTTCTATAGGTGGCAACCTGTCTGAAATCTGTGTGGAAATTTCAGGTGGCACACCTGTAAAATAAAATCCAATACGATAGTCCTATAATGAAAACTGCCGGAGTGATGCTGACGATATGCCTTTTTTGTTTAAATCAGATAACTCACAGGTGTACAATTCCCCTTGCATGCAAGCAAGGAGAAAATAACATGAAAAATTTAATGTAAAACAAACCCATAAAAATATAAGCTTCACTTCACAAGATATTGTCTTCACACGTTTGTCAATAAATAAATAAATAAAGGTTTGAAGTTGTTCTACCTATGTGGTGCAGAATGTCTTAATCTTTACATTGAGCTCCATGAGATATTTTGGCTCTGTGCTGTTATGAGTTTGTATCTCAAACAATGTGATGACAATAAAGTCAGTTGAGACTAGTTACAGCTGAATACTCAAGAGATACAGACAGAACCAAATGGAGTTAAATAGACTGGAAAGAGAAACTCTGCTATATCAACCGTCTGCTGGTCTTGATGGGCTGAAGACTTTCAGAAGTCACCGCACAGTAAAGAATTTTCATTAGAGATTAAAAAAAAGGAAAACACATTATCTTAACCTGTCAAAATACTTCTGGCAAGCTGACATGTAAAGTTAAAAAAAGAGGCTGCGTTGCTTCGCCTGTTCATTTGACGTGCCTGAATAGCCTCAAATTAAAGATGACACTTTGCACTCGAACCTCTTGCTCATCGTATCATTCAATATTCAAATATTATAACAGTCCGGTGATAAAACGCAGGACAGTTCGTCGTTGTGCAAACACTTCGCGAGCTTGCCGTATGTGTTCAGCTCTATAGCAAACGACTCGTTGCGAATTGTATGAACAGCCCTGGCATAATGTGATGTTTGTGGTCCCGTTGGGCACTCAGAGCTCCCCTGCATTAGCTGATAGCCTGCCTCCTGTCAGGCCTCCCACTTAATCCGGATGGTCATTGGAGCTGTGGCTGGACTCCCAGGCAGAGGAGAGGGATTATTACACCCATAAAAGCAGGCGTTTTAATGGCCTTTCAGATTTCCTCTGATGTGTTCATATGGCTATGGTACTATAAACCATCGCCTTCATCTCCTCCTCAGCGCGGCCCTCCCCTCGTGATGACCTGCTGACCCCTGCTAACCTTGGCCTGCCATGCGTGTATAAGTGCTCCCATGTGTTTGTATCTGTGATGTGTGTGTGTGTGTGTGTGTGTGTGCACACCCGTGCCTGCTCCATCTCCTATCTGTCACCTTGTGCACCTGTGTGTCTGTATGTATTTATGTGTCTGTGTGTGTGTATTTGTATTTGTGACGCATCATGGTGTCATCACCTCTGGTGCCGCACAAGTGCAGCGCATGAACACAAGACATGTCACATTTCACAAAGCAGTACACACTGTGTGGGTATGGTGACGAGCCTCTCCAGGCTGATATAAG
Organism: Lepomis gibbosus; assembly: GCA_029875015.1. NCBI lineage: Eukaryota > Metazoa > Chordata > Actinopteri > Centrarchiformes > Centrarchidae > Lepomis > Lepomis gibbosus. The sequence continues at coordinate 2,474 of JAPMOB010249472.1, forward strand.
AAAAATCCTTCTGTAAGCGTTAAACTGCTCTTCAATAAGATGCCGCACCACTTGGGTGACAGACACGACTCCCAGCTCTACCTACACATGTAGCATAACGGGGCCTGAGCTCATTACCTATTCCGAGCCCTATCTGCAAGCACTGATGTAAAAGGTAGATAAGGGGGAAGAATGAATATCATTTTCTTTCTTTTTTTCCCATTTTCCATGTACCTCCTTCCTCCTTTTCATCCTGATGTAATTTGAAGCGCTTGAATGATCATAGACCTAGCCATCACCAAATCTGAAAAGACACGTTTAGGTGCCCTAAGGCAGAAGACAAGAATCTATTTTCACTACACTCAAGGTCTCTGAATCCTGAGCGGAGTGTAGAGTCTCTTGATATAAAAAGGTACACGCATTAATTCAGTGGCTCATTTTGCTAAGCTGCTAAAATATGCAAAGTTTAGTTATTGTTGTTACTGTTGTGTAACAAATTCATCCCCTGCAGTTGTTTACCTACTTACCAGGTAACACAAAGTAAGCAGCTAATTGTAATTTTTAACTCCAACAGAAGGTTTCCCAACACCTTTCCCTGCATTCTTTGTACATTTTTAATAAATGCACTCACTCTAAATCTGTTTGTAGGCTTTTTCTTGACGCGGCGTAGGGGGGCAACTTCAGCAGCAAGCTGGCAAATTATCAGACGGTGCTCTTTTGCCCTTCATGTGGTCTCATGCTGGGGCAGAGGGCTGAGTGATGCGCGGTTCATATCTAATGGCAGCCTTCGGTTCAACAGGCTAAGTGATGCAGGGTGAGGCGCTTTGACTTTGGGGCGTGCAGAAGTGTTGGAGGACACGGCTCTCGGACCACTCCTTATTATGGATGCTATTGATTTGGTTGATTAAATGAGTGACAGCAAGCAAAACACCTTCCGCTCATCAAACACCTTCCCTTTCTCACTTTTTTAACCAATTAGCAGCTTTTCATCAATTCTAAATCGTTGTTTATAAGTATTTAACATTAATATTTATACTAATTTTAATCGGACAAACAATTACTTATAGATGTACACATGCAGATCTACTTCCTTTTCTCCTCCTCCCCTGCTGTCCTCTTCTCATTACATTCAGCACACAGTGTGGACACCGATCAATGGCATCCAGGCCCCTTAACAAGCCACACCACTTCCTTACCTTCTCTAATGCAAATCAGGATATTGGCTACAAATCTCCTATCAAGTGAGTGCCTATTTAATGGAGTAGGTAGACGGCTGTTCGGGGGTATGCTGTTTCACAATGAGGAGAATTCACAGCCTCTTGGTACAGGTTGAGTTGGCCCTAACGAAGGAAGCTGAAAGGGAACGGGGGATAATCCAGAGAAAGGACAAGGAGGGGGATCAGGGATGAGTGATGTAACTACTAGACAGCTGGGGTAAAAAAAAAAGACGGCTGAAGCAGTGCGTGAATGAGGTCAGACAGTTGATGTATACGTGTTGTTAACCCTACAGAGGAGAGTTAGATTGACAAGCTGGAGGCAGACAAAAAATATCTACTAGCAGGGTTGTGTATCAAAGTGCTGGCTGTTAAACTGCACTATAGACACACTGTAGTTACTTCTATCTACATTTGTTTGGTTGGCAGCCAGTGTCACTAAAGACAAAGCAATCAATACTGCATATTTTAGCTCATGTTGTGTATGTAAAACATGAGTAGACACTCTTTTTTGTACAGAATAATGAGAGAGAGAGAGAGAGAGAAAGAGAGAGAGAGAGAGAGAGAGAGAGAGGAGAATGGAGGAGCAGTGGAGGAGAATGAGGAAAGAAATTCAACACATGACAGCGCTCTGCTCTTTAACTACCTAGCAAGGCCCTGCGCAGCATGTGGCACAGCTTACACATAACGGGGGAAATGTGCACCAGCCAGCAAGAAGTGGGAAGATGGACCAATGCGTTTATAGCACTAATGATATATAATGACTGATCTTTTCTGGGCTTTTCATCATTATGTCTTTTCTGATGTGTTCTGCCAGTGTTTTTGTGTATAGTCGTGCTGCTGTGCTTGCATTTGTGTCTTGAGAAGGCGTGGTATGTCGCAGTATGTGGACTTGTGGCAAAAGTTTTGGAGAAACTGTTCAGAAGAAGTTGTTGTGGCAATAAAGCGTAGGCCATTTTTGCCTGTCAATAGTAAAACAAATGTTGCAGCCAGGAAAATAACTCTGAGCTGAGTAAATCCCCGGCTTCTGAAACATCCCTAACTCTCAGGAAAGAACAGCCTCATAGTGTAAACACACACTCTCACAATCGCACTTACACACACACACGCACACACACACTAAGAAGATTGGACAGTGTGCACTCTCTGTATGCTTTTATGCTTCACTGACACTGATGGAGGGGGAAAAAGACAAAAAATACATGGGCCGGGATTTGCCCCGTAAAGATGACACATGAGAGCCAGGGACAGGAAGAGCTTTGGGGGGCGGGGGGCTGCTATGATACACACAGTTGACATGCATGCCAAGTGTCTCAACATCATGTCACACATGTATCTGTAGCCGATTTAGAGAGGGGGCAGGAAGTGCAATCTGGGTCAGTTCATGACGAACATCTGGAAGGGGAGCAAGAGCTGCTTTAGAGATAGGAAAGATGGCTGTTGGGTGGGCCACAAAGGCAAAAGGAATTCAACTGTGTCTTAATTAAAAGGATGTCCTCTAGAGCCAGATTGGGTTGGGTGGTGGTGGAGGAGAGATCTATATCCCCTAGTGTGGTCTAAATGAGGAGGATGAACTTCAGAATCTATGCGAAATATCTTACATCCTCAACCCCCTCTGAGGAATTGATGGTAGAGTCCTTTACTTGGGCTGGGGTAAAATTACCCTTTGGAGCAGCACACTGAGTTTTCTCTTTTCCTGGCATCTAATCCCAGGCTTTTTACCATCTGAGTGCCTAATTGTGGACTCCATGTAATCCCCCAGTATGGAATTACGCCAAGGCAACACACCATAGGGGGGTATACCATAGGGGATACTACCCATAACATGGTGAGCATGGATGTAGAACCAGTTTACTCTCCCAGCGCTCTGCTTCTAGTCTCAATCAATCAGTGATGCGGAAATCTACAAAACTGACATAGGGTCAGCAGTAAAGTGCAATTTGTTGTTTTGACGTCTGCTGAATGCTAGGGTGAAGGCCAGGTTAGGGTTACGGCAGTCTTACAGCCCATCGCACTATGTTGAATCTGAGTAGTTGTAGGTGAGATGGGCGGGCTGTCATCATCTATCAGTTTTAATTTCACTGACAAGATCTAAGTTGAGAGTGATTCAGTACACTGTGTATTTTTACCTTGAGGCCTTACACTTTTCTCATTCAAATTAAACACACCCTCTCTTCTTATAACAGCAGATAGTATTCTTGAAAGGACAAGTAAGAAATTCAATTTTTATCTCCAAATTGCAGATTTTTACATGCTGACACAAGATGGCTGCCAGGCAGGGGAGACAGCTGTTTTGTCCGAGCGTCACTGATGGACCGCAGTACTTTCCTTGAGGAGCCAAAACAGCCGAGATCAGTCCATCTGCACTAGTCTGTCTGCCATTAGCAGTTCAAGGATCTAGCAGAGCCCGCCCGGGGCTCCGCCTGTCAGCCAGACGACTGGATGTAAATGCCACCTGATTGGAAAGCAGATGATATAGAGACAGATAAAAAACAGAACAAGATTTCAGGCTCAGTCCCATTCAGGATGGGATCAATACCTCTCTGGTAACGGTGATCGTAAAATTAAATTTCGGTTGTTAGAAATGATTACTAGTAGTCATACAAAATGGCCAGGCTTTGTGATAGGTGAGGGGGGTAAAATTGAGCATTGTGGGGAGCGGGAGTCACCCAGGGCACGAGTGATCGACTGGTTCCACGCTGAGGGAATCGATACAGCCGAGGGAAAGAGTTTGATATGTCTCCCTGATAAGTCTCTGTGTCTTTTGGGCCTCGGTATAATAGAGCATAGATAGTATTTCCAGCCACAACCCCCCCGCTCCACACACACACACAAGCACACAGAAAGTATACAGAAAGGCAGGCAGCCATGCACACATACTCAACCCAAACAGTCAGCCAAGCACAAATAGCACAGCACACACTCTGGAGGAACATTTAATCTTCCTCAGATTCAATATGTCTCAGGTTTTCAGACTGGGGCCCAGGAAGTCCAGGCAAAAAACACCTCTGAAAAAAATGTCTCTCTTGAAAAATGCCTTTTCTGTCCTATACTATCCATTGTAGAGCTTTCCTTTTCTTGCAGCTTCTTTTCTGTCGCACAGAGGTCCTTTTAGGACTGAGACAGGATTTTTTGTTATTCTCTCTTCTTCTTCTAATAGTAACAAGTTTGTAATTGTGTGATCACGGATTTTACTAATTTGACTAATGAGTACTACTGTACCTCTAAATATGTTGTGTTACTAGTATTATTAGCCTCACAATAAAAACCAAAAACCTGTCTGATTTAAATTGGGATAAGCGATGAGTAGCCTACTGGTGTTAAAATAGCACTGATTTGTTCCCCTTCGTTATTCATTCATTCGTTTAAAGATTCAGTGTGTAATATTTAGGAGGATATATTGAATGCATTAAAATCTCCATAAGTATGTTTTCAGTGGTGTATAAAGACCTTACATAATAATCGTTATGTTTTTATTACCTTAGAATGAGCCATTTCTATCTACATACACCACGGGCCCTCTTACGCCATGTTTCTACAGTAGCCCAAACTGAGAAACGGCTCTAGAGAGCGCATTTCGTCACTATGTTAAATACGAACAAAGAAGAAGAAGAAGTAGAGCTAGTAGTAGTAGTAGATTATTAGAAGTAAGAACACAAAGGAAATTTGGACAAATGGAGGCCAACACCTATTTTTTAGCACAAGAGCCGACAGAGCGTGTCAGGCACTGTAGCTTCTACTGTGAGCTTGGAAAGGAAGGGGTGACTGTTCGTCCATTCATGTGGTGTTGCAATAATCAGAATCTCTTTTATAAATCTCTATTGCAAAAAGACACATAAAGTGTGCATGCTAACACTGGCAATAAGAAAGAAAACAGCTAAAGCCATGTGTATAATAGTTATGTGTAATGGCCGTAACACTGCGACACACTGAGATGAAATGCCAAGTATTTCTGGTGTTGGACCTTCTGACAAAAGAGGTTGCCACTCCACCATCGCTGCAGCAAACTGACCCCAAGTACTCAGTACTGTACAATTATTAACTTAAGAAAGTAGCACTGCCAGTTAAAACAAAATGTTCAAAAGACTAAAGTTAACTTTGAGGCATTGTTAAAATTAAGCAACTTCTCTCTCTTGAATGTATGCCATGCATTTTCAAATGCCTCCCTGCATCTGATGTTTTTTTGTACCAGCAAAAACACATGAGCATTTATTGTCAGCATTTATTGAGTCACTGTTCTCAACTGTTGTTTTTCCTGTACCAACCATGTGTGAGGTAAGCAGTATCGGTACCAATTATATCCTGACAAAATCCATGCCTAATTGGGCTAAATGATAAGTTAATAAGATACAGTCATTTTACTCACCCAGTCTTGGCAAAGTTGGTCCAGTAGGTCATGACCACAGCACTGAGCATGACATCGTTCTTCGAGAAGTTACAGGGGAAAAGGTCAGTGGGACCTATCATGGGAATTCCAAAAACATAGGGCACCTCATCCCCGTGAGCGGCGTCTGACCAGGCTGGCTTCATCATGCTCTGGCAGTGGTGGTAGAAGGCGTAGAAGTAGGTAGGTGAGCCGTAGCGAGCGTGGAGATCAGCCGTCACCACAGATGGCTCCACCCACTGGTGGTCGGTGAACAGAGCCACCAGCGTCTTGCGCCTGGTCTCTGGATTGTCTCTGTCTGCCCAGTCTGTGTACATGAACTTAATGGTCTCCCTCAGAGTGTCCTTGCCCTCCGGGTACCCATACAAACTGTCCACAAAGTCTGACACGGAGAAGTCAAAGTCATTTCCAGACACACCGTCCTCTGAATCCACCACATTCTCCACAAACCGCAGCCCCTCACCCTGGTTGACCCCCAGCATGATGTCGTAGTTGAGAAACTCGCCCTGCTCCATCAGGATCTCGGGGTCATCAGGGATGACATCACCATCGATTACAGGTCCAAAGGCCACGTGGTACCTCGCTGGTTGTATGTCCTGCTCCACCAGCTCCCTGGAGCTTTTCTTTCTCAGACAGTCCACCATGTCTAATGTGTCCAGGACATTACAGCCCACCTTCTCTGCCAGGAGACGTGTATACTTGACCGGCTGGTAGTTCACCGCCCAGCTAGAGAGGGCTGACCCGCTCTGAATGATGGCTCTATGGAACAGACCTGCACAAGGACACAGGAAGAAGAGACAGGAGGATGTTTAGTGTGTCAACATTACAGAGGATAATTCAGTTATGTGCTATACTACATGATAGTTTTTAATTTTGTTGCTACCATGATCAAAAGGAGGCTGTCAGCTACACAGTTGATAAGAATAACAAAGGCCAGACAGAACATGCCCTTGTTGCCACACAGAACAATAATAGAATCGTGGCAGTGATAATGAATGTGCAGATGGCCTGGTCTCATAGACAGAGGAGGGAATCAGCAATCTGTCTGTTATCTTGTCTCCTTCCATCCATCTCTACATGCTCTCTTTGTAATAATCTCTGTATGTATGTCAGAAACAGATGCTGCCAATATTGCTCTATAGGCTATGGTACTAATAGAGGATGCACCAAAACTGGCAAACCAGACTATACCATACCAAAAATGTATTCCTTGCAGAAATGCAAAAAGAGTCCGATTTAAGTGTTCTTGAATATATAAACACTGTGCACATGCCTTCCCCTGTTAATGTACTTTCAAGGTAGCTTAAATTGGATGAACCTCAAACACTGCAATTATAGACACAGATGCTCCTTTTTGCAGTCATTACACACTCTCTCTCTCTCACACACACACACACACACACACAGTACTTCTGCATCAGTTATGCCTTGCTTAAGTTAAAAGTCTGTTTTTTTACCTGAAAGATCACTAAATTCTACAGGAGATTGTGGGTGGATTGCTATAAATAAAACTAGACTCCTACTCCCTACATTTGCAGAAGGAGCTGGAGCTGCACATATTCACCCGGCAATACAATGCAATATGGTAGTACACAATGAAAGAAGGCCAAGCTGAACAGAACACCATGGTCTTTTTGCTTTAATTTTTAGAAATAGATTTTTGCACTAAGAGTCAACAGACCATCTATTATGAGAATCTACACGGGGTTTTGTGTTTTTTGTGTGAGTGGGCTTTAAAGAGGGTGGGGTGGGGGGGCTGAGAAACCAAGGCAAACAAATCTACACTCTCATGGGGCGCTCTCACAAATTAAATTACATTTTAGTTGCAGTGCAGTATGAAGGAAATCTAAAATGACTTTTCACCACAAGGAACAGATCCCAAATAACAAACATCATTTCCTCAGAAATAACTGAATTGCATCCCCTTTGAAAAATCTCTCCTTACAGACAGTGGAGTGAAGGTGACATGACATCCTCTGTGTCTCGGGTAGGCCTCCCTCGCATCATCGCCAACGGCTCGTAGTCTCGGTCTTGACAGCACCACTCATCTGTCCTCCTGATTTGGTTTTCTAAATTACATTGCTGTTTTACCAATCTCAGAGAAAATCAGAGGCGAAGCTCCTACCACTTGAGCATGCTATGTTATTGCTCATGGCAGTTTCACTGTATTCAAGGAATACAACTGAGCTAGTGATATTGAAAGCCACAGCGGATGAAACGCTACCGAAAAGGCTCGCATAAAAAAAAGTCATTAGACAAGTCCACATTTATGCCACAAAGACTAGCAGAGACATATACAGGCACGCAGACTCAGTTTGATATTATAGCGTAAGTGTGGGTGGCTGTGCTGAAGTCTTTGTGTTTATGAGGTAAACAGCAGACTTAAGTGCCAGATATATCACTTTGGTAGTCTTAATCAGAGGCGGCGGGGGGCTTATTTCTTCTTGGCGAAGATGAAGTGTTTATTTACAGAGCTATTTACATTTATTTGTTCGCAAGTAGTAAGTTGAATTAATGTGTCTGGGTGAGTGAACTGTGAAATGTTTCTGTGGTGAATGCGTTTACTGGTATAAGCCACAATTTGAACAATGATTTTGGTTCTGAATGTCAGTGTTGGCAGCAAAGTGTGGAATACATGTCTGAATACAAGTTTTTGATTTGACCTCAGTCAAAGAAATGTTTGTCTTTCTGCATCATTCTACGTGGATGAGTCCATCAGCTTTCTGTGGCCTCCTATGGTTGTGAGTCTCTGCAGGACAGTGGCCTGTGCAGCGTCCGAGGGAGCGGAAGCAGATGTCGAGGGTTTCACCCACTTGAAAGCATTAGAGGGGCAGCCGCAAAGATGAAAGATGGCTGCTCGGAGGCGGTGGCAAGGGGGGTGAGGGAGGTTGGGGG
>JAPMOB010249472.1:10958-29238 GCA_029875015.1 Lepomis gibbosus
GCATAATCCTCCCATCCCTCGCTTCTCCTCCTCCTCTCCCCTCCCTTCCCCTCCCCTCACTCTTTAGTGGTATTGCCTCTCTTCACATCTCAACTCAGATTGCGCTGTGCAAACAGAGCCAGTCATGGTGCAGGGAGTCTGTCCTGAATCCCAATGCCGCCAGCCATGCCACAGCCACTTTCTAAACGCCTTTGATCAGAAGTTGCTGTAGGAAAACGTTTGCCAGCGGAGCAGCTCCTGTGATTGCCAAGGCGATTTGACGGACATACGTATATCAAATCCATTTGCCGTAATTGAGGAGAGCGGCTTGAATGCAACTAGGCTTGGTCCCATGTCTGTCTGCACCCAAACCCGCAGATGGACAACTGCTAAGGATGCTGCAGGTCGACACTACTAGATTTATTTCTCGCTTTGGTTGATGAAAGGGAGAAAGAGTGACTAAGGCTTTACTATTGTTTGTCAAAAAACATATAAATCCAGCACACATGAGCTGTCATTGCACCGATAAATATGTATTAGAGCTGTGTGTTGTGAGCCCCACTGTGGTAGGAAGCTCACTGGGGAAGGTCAGACAGAGAGGAGAGAAGAGCACAGGCTCTATCGCCCACTGAGGGAATCCACTAATTATCCTCACTGGGAGGTGTACGTGTGTGTGCGCATGCCTGTGTATTTGTGCTGACTTTGACTGATAAGACACAAAGATGATGAATAGACCGCAGACGACAGCCATCATCATGATGGGGGTTAACCATTTGTGACACTGTTTTGTCTTCAGTATCTACTCTGACTTGTACGTAGTGAACGATTCCTCCTTCGACATCCAGACGAATTAAACTGGAAAGAGCGTGATGCAAATCCATCAACATGCGTCTCACATTCATATCTAGCATGTTGTACTTTGTAAAAGCAACAGATAGCCCTAAAATTATCTGCCCGTGTTTGACATGTGGGAACCCGACACCCAAACTGTGAGCAGATCCATCAAACCATAGCGTTGCTGGCATATTGAGGTCACGCTGAATTATGACTGGAGCTCTGAGGTAATCACTCACTGCTTCCCTGCTAAAATGCTATCGCGTCACTCTGCAGCCGCCTCAGCGCTGCGGTTTGCTGACCTCGACCGCACTGCCCCCTCACCAGACACCCGTTAAATGAGCATGCGGTTCAGGCCCTGGATTGGCGGAGTGGCATGTAGAGATAATTCACCGCTGATGGGAGAAGAAAAAAAAGCTTGACCTTGGGGGTATGACGACCACCGCACAAGTTCAGACAAACACACACAAGTTTAGTCCATGTTCTGACAACAGCAATATGGATGAAATGCTGATATTAACGAGCCAATGCTGCATCACTGGAGAGAGAGAGTAACATGACGTGGCAGTGCTTTGGATCCCTGCTGATGTATTACGTGGCAAGTACGGGCATGTGTGAGTGTTCAGCCCGTGTTAATGGACAAGGATGTTCTGTTGGTGATGACGACAGTAAGCGCCATAAATGACTGTACTTTGTAATCTGGAACAGCTGGCCAAAATCACTGAAGCATCAGTGGTGAGTTTTATCAATCTGGCCCTGAGATAAATACCACGGTAAAGTGCATCCCTGCAAAACCACTACAACCTTAACAATGTCATCCTGATAATAAAAATAATAATAAAAAAACTTAACAAAGATGACACTGTGTTTAATGTGATGTTTGACAGATGACCTTGAAAGTTTGCATTGGCCAAGTCTCATTTTATAGGTCAGTGATTCATTTTCTGAACAATATTCCAAATGACTTTAAGCTAATAGGGGTGGAAATATGTAAAGCAGCAAAATCTTATCAAATTTTTTTCTCAAACACATAAAAGCTATCACAAGAGAGGAGTAACGTGGCCACAGGGACATGTCTTTCCCTCTCTTTTTTTTCTATCCCACTAGATTCTTGTACTTACTTCTGCCTCGCCTTCAATCTTTCCTCTGCTCTGTTTTTCTGTCTCTCTCTATCGCGCTCTACCCGTCTCTTTTTCTGAGGGACCATGCTGAGTCCCTCCCTGCTGATTATTAGACATAAGCCTGCGTTCAGCGGAGCCTGAATCCTCTGAGCCATCTTACCTCCACCATCTCTTCACTGTAAGCAAATCTCCACAGACCCGTGGACTATGCAGAACCCCCTCTGTTGCAAAACATTTCTCTCCGTCTACAGTCAAACTAGGCTAGCACTAAGTTGGACACCCTCTATAAATATTGCTCTGCCTCTTTTGCTACATTTCACTCAGACTCTTCTTTTCTTTCAGTGCTGTTTTTTTTAACTCTCATCTCCTTTCAATAATCCACAGTTCTGTTTTTTTTCTAAATGATAAAGATACACTATATGGAGTGGTTTAATCCCATCTGAAATATTTAAAGCCAGCTGGGAGATGAATACTTGAATTTGCCTAATTGTACATCCTTGGCCACTTTAAAGCACAGGGTTAAAGCTGCTGTCTCCATGACTACAACCTACAGTAGCACAAGCTGCATCTACATAAATGCATAAATGCTCTGGTCTGATCATGCATTAGTCCATGGATAATTTCATGTCGGTCTGGTAGCCCTGAAACAACACCTACATTGTTTTTCTGTTCCATTAAAATGTCTGCCCAGCACACTGAACTCGTCAACTTCAAAATGCTGATGGAATCAGGAAAAGGGTAAGGCGCGGTTTTCTGAGAAAGCAGCAGTGTCACTAAATACACTTCCTGGATTCCCTCAGGCTACGGGGAGATACTGTAAATTGAAGCACACAGGCATCCAGGCAGCGCTTGTGCGCATGACAGTATTAATCCAAGAAGGACTGTTATTTGCTATACTAGTTTTCTCACACATTTATAATGAAACATGACATAAAATGGCCCAAATAGGACGCACTACTTATGATTCAGTGCATGCATGATTTGTTTTCTAGTTTCATGGTGGCGACCATTCTTGTTACCTATCTTCACATGTTTCATCTTAAGCAGACTTTCTCTGGACTGATTCCATTACAGATGATCCAACAGGAAAGCTGCCAAAGCAAATGCTACTTCCTCCCAGAAACCGACTGTTTTGTTTTGCATGGATCAGAACACAAACGCCTAATTCCTACAAAACTTAAGTCTGTCTTACATCCTAAGAGGTATTGTAGCAATATTCAAGTGAAGAACAGTGGGCTTTGAAACAGAAGGACTGCTCTGCTCATGTTTCATCATGTCCATATAGAGGCAGTGTCTGAGGGGCCAGTGTTTTCATCAGAGTGAGACATACTTCATGCCAGCCCTATATAATGTTGTTTGAAGCTGTTGGTCTTCTGCTCCAGCTTCTGTGGAGACTGCCTGCTTGCCTGCAGGCTGTGGCTTAGGCCAGATAAAGAGTTTGATCCATGATCGTGGATGGAGGGAAGAGGGAGGGAAAGGGAAAGCAGAAAAGAGGAGAAACAGCACAGAGGGAAAAAACGACCAAAAAAAAGGACAGGGAGGGGAGAGGAGAAGAAGGCAGAGGAAAGATGAGCGAAGGAGATCGATGTGCATCTGAGCCCGGCGAGTGTGATATCTCCTACTAATCACGACGTGACATCCACTGGTCAATACCACACACTCCAGGCCTCATCATCACACGCACGCTGGCCTCCCTCTGTCTGCTCGCACAGCACAACAGGGCCACTGCTCCCCCTTGAACTCATCAATCTGGCATGCACACCACACCTGAGTCAAACAGTATCTGTAGACTGATTCTCCAAATATATCCAAATATATTTCAGCCTAGACATTGGTGTGGGTTGGATTTACTACATTGGGACATTTAATAATTAGTGCATGTTGTGATTTCGCAGTAAAGCAGATTAAACTGAAATTTCAAATACGTCTGTGATTCTCTAAACTTTTTAATGCTCCTCTGTTGTATTGTCCAATGTGGCAAAATTGATCTGGCACTCTTTGTAGCTTAGCTGGCGCTGTTATTTATTTGAAAATCCTATGTGATCCAGTTATGTTGCCCACAGACAGAAGCACAAGCATAAAATATGCATGTACCCACTCACTTACTACTGGCTAAAAAACATCTCATGACACTTAAATTAAGGCTAGGGCAGCTTTTATGTGCTCTGCTGAAGTTGCCGGTAAAGTGAGTGTGTTTGAAGGGTGATGCAACAATCACAGGGTACAAGTAGGCTCTCCTTTCTTTAGCTGACATCTGGTGACTGACAAAGACATGCCTTATGTTCTCTGACAAATCTATAAAACATACATATTTCATGCAAAATCTATGAATAGTGAATTTGTTATCAAGGAAATATTCTTCTACAAGACAGAAAAGTTTCAACAAACGAAGGAAGAAATCTCTCAAAAATGTTCTATTATTATTGATCTTCTATGCACTTAAACCATAGCGAGACATGTCTTTTACTGCACCCACTATTCACTCAGATGTTTCCTATATTTTTTGAGACGTTATTTGTGCATTCTCATGACTACACGTGCATGCACACTGAATTGATTTCTCCTCTCCCCTTGCAGCCTCCCTTCAAAACAAAGAGAAACAGAGAGGCTGCACGGTGAATTTTTCCATTTGCACTCATGCATGTGTTACTAATGCTGCAGCCTCTGAAAAGCAGAGAATGCTATCTCCGTGTCCTTCTCTTGCTAGCTCTCTTTGTGCTGTGGCATTCGGGGCGGTATTCACAGAGCTCACTCCACGCTGCTGCAGTGCCTAGATTGGCCTGATAGCTGTGTATGCACAACAACAACACGCACTGTCAGCGAGCCTTGACTAGGCGTCGATGTGGAAATGGGAAGAATAATGACTTATTACAGGGTTATCTGTGTGTATCTCCATGTCATGACTGTGTAAGCGGCTCTGCTAATCTCATTAGATGGGACAAGTTGTTAAAGATGTTTTCTGATTTCCTCTCTCTTCTCCCACTGTGTCCACAAATAGATTTCAGATCAGTGTGCTGAGAGGAACTGATGAGTGCCTTTAGCTCCCACAGAAACCAGTTTTCATGCGAGAATTGTGCGAGTGGCTGCTGTGTAGTAACAGTGCAAACATCTGACTCCTGTTGTTTCTAAATATATGCACCATGTTTTATGCCCCATCTGCATAGTATAGCAGCCCCAAAGCTTGGTTCATTTTTATATATGCAGCAGGCAGTGACAGCCAGAGACAAAGAGTGCACTCACTTCAAGGAAGCGAAGCTCCATAAGTACAAATCAGATGTAAAATATGTCTAGCATGAGAGGGTCAAAGATATAAGTCACACACAAATATGACAATTCAGCCATGAAATGTGGAAGGATGGGAAGCTTCTATTCTTGGCGACATGTTGCCTGTCACAGCCAGATGGGATGGCTGAAACTCATTTTTGGGCCAAGGAAAGCCACGGCGAGGGCGCAGTTGCATTTGTGACAAATTATCGCAAGGGGTGTGCACCCCCCTTGGGGGAATCAGAGGGATTCAGAGCAAAGCAGGAAAGAAAGAGTGACAGAGAAAGAGAGAGGGAGAAAGAGAGAGGGAGAGAGAGAGCGAGAGAGAAAAATAGAGAGAGAGAGAGAGAGGGACCGTGGTGCCTAAGTCTTGCAGAAACAAATTAGCTGTGAGCTGTAGGGGTACGGGAGGTGAAACTGAGATGGATACACACATGCTGGCTATAAGCGGGAGGTGGGTGGTAAGCTTGCTGCTTACCCTGGCCCTATTCACAGTCTTCCAATACAACAGATTAAAAGTCTTTGAGTCTGGTGCTTTCCCCGATTACATCTGATTGTAGCTTACATCATAACAATGTGCATAGCGTTCACGCGCACACGGAGCATAAGCATGTTGGCTTAGCTTCACATGTGCATCCTCTAAAGGTCAATTGTTTTCTGTCCTACACCAGCTACAAAGCAAATACCTACAGGCAACAAGTATTGTATGTATCCTATAAAGCCAACCCACATAAATGCTACCAGTGTGCATGCATGTATAAACACAGCTGCACACACGCACACGCACACACACACACACACACACACCCTCAGGAAGCTCATTAGGCACCACACACAGAGCACCTAGTAGGCAACGACCTTTTTTCTCTCACCAAGAACATCAACAACTCTTTTAATCTAAACCACCATTAATGAAGCAGAACCAGAGGAGAGGTTAGGAAAAAAACACTCCCCTGGATGAGCAGTAATTCCTGTGCACCACTCGAAATTATAGTGCTCTTCCTATTAGAAAGAGTCCCATGTTACCGATGCCTTTCAGGGTCAGTGGTCACACCAGCAGCAGCGTCCGAGCCGATTAACTATTGTACCAGGCATGAATGTGTCAGGCTGGACGCCGGCTCCAACAGCGTAAACATATTCCTCTAGCTGTGCCTATGTCAGTGTCTGTGTGTGCCTCTCTCACAGCGTCTGACACCACTGTTCCCTGCTTTGCCCATTGTGCCAGTCGCCCTGCAGCCAGAAGCTACACAAGCTCGGTCTAATTCAAGGCGGCACACCATGCAAACAGCGGACAACAAATAGGATGGATATGCGTCCTCCCTCGCCTTGCCCTCATTCTTGAGCTGTTAAATTGAGAGCGAAGCTCGGGCCCAGGATGGGACGACACTCTGAATGTGATCCCAGCACCTGACTGTGGAAATACCTGCTCGCAGGAAGGCTACTGTGTTTGTGCATTTATTGAGTGAGTGTGTATGCTCCTACATGTGTATCTGCTTGTGTGTGTCTGAGAGGCCTGTATACTGTGTGCTGAGAGAAGCACAGTGCAGAGATAGCAGCATTGTCACAACAGCCCATCCCCGGAGAGCTCTATGTCTGCCTCCCCTGCCTCATGCTTCATACTGTAATCTCCCATTCGGTCAATTACTGTGGCAGACTCTTTAGCCACCATAACCACTAACTGTAAGTGGACGTTGAGACAATTGGGTTATGACATGTCCTGCTGTATGTCCGTTGGCAGCAGCGGCTCCCTGAAAATCTACTCGAACAAATTAAGTCACCTGGAAACCCCAACAATTAAGAGCAATTTGTGCAGCCTATCTGAACTCAGCATTCAGCCAGTGAGCATCGATCTGCTGCAAAACCAATCTAAATCAAGCCATTCAAATGTTTTTATTCGGATTAGGAAATACACTGAGTTGCTGAGATGTTGACTTTAGTAATACAATAATAAAATGTGTTGACCGAAGTCTTCATCAATCTGAGATCGTTCATTTCTGCCTCCTCTGAACAAAGGCGTGCTGACTACACATTTATCTGCACTACAAACTAGAAAATACATCTTAGCAAGACAAACAGACAGACATATGAATGAACTAAGCTGCCGACATCTATTCTCATTGTGTCACAGACGGTGAGAGGAGGGAGGAAAAAAGGGGGGGTCATGGGAGGATAAGAGAGGAAGGGAAAGAAGAGAAAAAGAAAAAAGCGAGAAGACTCTTAAAATTCCTCAGTGGGTGCTATTGTCCCAGGAGAGTATTCAAGGCAGGCAGAGGCTCTCTGCATAGGAAAATGGCACTCCGCATGCTAACTGTGACTTTGCATTCATTGTGAGGAAGACACAAGCATTTCAGTGCATTGAGTGACTCATGCAACCATTTCCATTCCAAATATGCGCTGTTCTCAAGCTCTGTACAAAGGCTCCGAAATGATTTCAGAGTGTGATTTGGTTAAATTTCATTTCTCAGTGCCAAGATATTTATACATGGGTTAGAAATATATCACAGATTCATCACTGGAATTGAAGACAACTTTTTTCCTCCTGATGCAGATTTGTTAGACTTATTCAACAACAATTTGATTTCTATTGACTCCAAGACATTACTGCTCAATGGGCTTTCAGCAGTTTTATTTCTTAAGACAGTTTAAGGCCGTGCAGTGGAGAAACAACTACATTCTGAGCTTGTCCATGAATAAGAAGCTTCGATAGCTTTCCAAACAGTTTGCTTAAAGCATTTTCATTTAACTGTGTTTTGCGCAGCTCTGCCACCCCTCTATAGGGTCATATGGCTTATGATGCTCTGCAACTGTGAGTAAATATAAGCCTGTGTATTAGATTTGAGGCCTGAGATGAAATCTAATTTCTGGGAGCTCAGAGAGAGAGATTGCTTGCTGATACACATCCACACATCCAAGGCCACATCTGGCAGTCCCTATCAAATATACATGAACCGTGGGAGATCATGATATGGCTGCCCTCCCATTATTTCCTCAACACATTCTTGATCCTTGTAAGGTGTTTGATACCGGCACTGACATTTACTTTAATATTTACCAACATTGTGCAGACATCTATCTTTTGTATTAGCGTTCACCAACATCTCGATTACTGTCTGATCTCATGAAGGCACAATTTAAGCACTGAATATTGTAATGAAGGCAATAAAGAATGGAGATGACTTGGCTGATATTGAGAAGTGACAGTTAATTTGAATCATTGGTGTAGCCAGCTGATAACTGATTGATAGTGTCACAAACCGTAATGGACAAGTAATTAATGTCTACCGTGCAGACTCCATTTGGAATGGTGATGTATCATACTGAATTTCAGGTGAAACAAAAAAAAACCCATGAATGACAGAAAACATCTCAATGTCTGGCGCCGTGTCAACCTCATTTCAGACCAGCCAGCCTAATAACAAGGACTATATACATTCCCCTTCCACAGCAGCACTCCAGCCGTTTTCGATTTTGGCAGGACAGAATGCAGTGTATTTTTTTTTTTACCTCCGGTCCTTTCTGTCAAGCTCTGAAAAGGCCAAATGGGTAGTGGCGGACAGTTTCTTCACCACCTCAATACCCAAAATTGTGTTGGCTGCTTACAGTGGAGTGGTGGTGCTGGGAGTAAAACACAGAGTGACAGGCCGAGTTCCCGGCACAAGGGCAGAGAGCTGTGAGCTGAGCTATGGCGAGGAGCAGTGCGTCCCCGCCCTGGCAGCCTCATTCACTATTTATCTGTGTGTGTGTGAGCATACTGACCGTGCTAGCTAGCATCATTCTATTTGCTTATGTTAGTGGGTCCTCGTACGTATGCGTTCTTACATATGGTGAACTTTTTGTGCTTCGGCTGCCTCACTGAGGTCAGAAAGGCATTCAATAGTTGCCTTTCAGCCTCAGCGGTCACACTTCAGATTATCAGTCTTTTACATTCAAACCAGGCTGTAGGCAGTGAAGGGGAGAAAATAAAAAATATCACGGCTGTGTGAGAGTGCAGAGGTTCCTTTCTCATGTTTTTGTCCTATTTTCCATGGAAACACGCCTTTCACTGCAATCTGTCCGTTTCCATATCTTCCCATATATTCTCTTCTCTCTGTTGTGTCTCTTGCTGCCAGCGCCAGTAGGCACACAGCTGTAGCCACATGAAATCCCCTTTAGTGAGAGAGTATGTGGACCTACATGTACACTGGGATTCTGTGTGTGTTTATCTGTTTGCATGTGTGCTGAGGTGAGCTGAGCATGGGGGTGGGGGTTATGCAGGCCAACCTTTAACGACCGTCAGTCCCACGGGCCTGGACCTGCCATAATCAGAGCTGTGTGTGTGTTTGTGTTCAGAATGTGTGTAGCAGTGTTTGTGCATGTACATGGATGTTTGCGCAGTATCAATGCCAGCCTGTGGAGATGAGTTAAGTGTGTGTTTGGCAGTGTGCGCGTGTGAGACCAAATGTGCTCGTCTATCAGTTAGGCTGCATGCTGGCACGCTCCACTTTCTCAATGTCAAGCTAACACATATTCAACTGCAACTAACGTCACAACACTTGACACATATCGCACCCACAGACATTCTTTTCCCCGCACACATTCAGAGTGGCATCGGTAAGCCTATTGCCATTACTATAGAATGTGTCATTGTCAGCTTCCATCACCACATAAGAAATGACACGCAGGGCTACTCAGTGGCACATTGGTTAGAAATTTACACTGGAGTTCTTTCTATGGCTCTCAAGTTTGAAAATGGAGCTGTTATAACTCATCATTATGACCTCAGCATGTGGGAAATATCCATATATTTAAAAAAGTAACAAAAAGAAGTCACACTTTTTCCCTCACAAGAAATTACATTAATTTTGTCTCTCCATCTCATTGGTGTGTATCATTGAGTGAAATGCCTGGATCCTCTGTTAACTGCTTTTTATGGTGATGGGTAACACACAAATACACTGGTTAATGCTGATTGGTTAAATCGCAAACATTTAATAAGGATACCATTACTCTAAAAGCATCAAAGTCCGTTCTTGACTTAATAGAAATAGAAATCTAACATAATAATCCTAACACGCGGCCCACTTACTGGCTTTTTCTGGGTCTTTCAACTGTCCACAGATGGACAAGAAGTCCTTAAAGTTGTGGATAAACTCTTGATAGCTACTGAGCTCCCATGTCAACAGACCCATCTCCATGACGACTGGGCAAAAACTCCATCTGCTGATGACAAATGGTTGAAAGCGCCAGAAAAAGGTAGTAAGTGGACCTTGACTTGGGGTTGTTTTATCAAACCAGTACAATAAAGCTTTTCACATTAACTGCATATGGATCAAATAACTTGATGTAAATCAGTCTGTTTTAATGTATTTGTATTGAATGTATTTGTATTTTATTTTTATTCAAATGTTAAAATACATTTCAAATGGGAGTGGGCAATATGGATAAAATCCAATTTCACGGTTTATGTCATTTTATACTGTCATATTGATATTCATTGTGATGTGGTGCACTGACAAAATCAGCAGAGAAACTGTGTAGGAATAATATAGCCAGGCAGAAATGTCTGTTTTGTTCATTTCTAGCAAATGAAGTGCCTGACAAATCATGGCACCTTTTCACTTTGATGCAAAACTGTGTATTGAAATTCAATTTGACAAAATCTTGGTTATTGATTTGCAACATAATACACAATGTAATGTACAAACAGTGTAGAGTCTCTCAGAGTCCATCTCACTGTATATGTCATTATGTTCCCCAACCTTAATTTTAAAGATTTGAGCTCTAAAATCTGCCTACCTTGTTTTATTCACATTCTAGTTCAGAGTTTCAAAAATATGGTGGTCTGTATTTAGCCAATATGATATTAGTTTTATTCACAGGTGAGAATATTACGTGTTCTGTGTACACTATTCCCAAGTACTATTTCTACAAGTAGTATTTCCACATGAGTCTACAGTTGCTGTCATTACTGTGAATAGTTTGGAGCATATCCTTTCTATCACACATTGTGTCCCTTCATGTCGCCTGCAGTTCTGCGTGGGGGAATATGAGCAACTGGCCTCTGTTAATTCAATGAAGTACTTCCATGGTAACATGTTTTCCTGTTTGAATTCTAATCAAACATGGGCCACCCTTTTTCAGCCAGGGATGTGTTTTGGCTGTGACAGGGGGGGTGCAGTGTTTTTGGCTCTGATCTGTAGCTGTTCCCGTGAACACCATCAGATATTCACAGTGCCATCTCTGATGTCGCAGCTTTCCCTCCTCCTCGCCAGCTTCATCAGTTTTGACACAGAGAAATAGACTTGTGCTTTTGGGTTCCTGACAAATTATGGCAGCACAATCTACAGTGTTTGAATAATTTAACACCATACCGCTTGAGGGAAACTTGAAGACAATAAAAAAGAAAAAGGAAAAGAAAACCTACAAACCAAACTAACCACTTCTCTGTTCATGGCTCAAAACAGAGGGACTTGTCCTCTGGGATTTTTATATCATGTGCCTTTCAATAGATCTGCAAGTGAGGAGCATGTTTTGGTATCAAAGAGGCTGGTGGCTGTCTTAGAGGTAAACTTATACACCCCATCTTTCCCAGGAGGTCAGGGGGAGAGGTCAAGATGTGCTGTAAAGGTAGTTGATCCACAGAGGGAAGGTTATGTGGCTCTTTAATAGAGACCAGAGAGAGAGAAGAGAAGTAGTGAAGGCTGCAGGGGCTGTAGCACAGTGGCGCTGTTTCCCGTCAAATCTCCCTTCCATCTCCTAATGAGCATTCTATTAGCAGCTAGGGGACGGATTTAGGCAGTTAGGCATACGGAGAAGGCTGGCTAACAATGCAAGTAGTTAGCTAAACAGCTGTTCCCTCTCTGCTGCCACCTCCCATCCCCGGCTAATGAAGCCCTCACCGATGTGCAGGAGTCCCGGGATGTGCCTGAGAACAGCCACAGACACCTAGACAGGGAATCTCAGTCACTCACAGGCCTCATAAAAAGCCTACATGGAGGATAGCTTCACCGACAGGACAACCAAGGCTCCAATTAGATAGTGGCTCTAAGGGGAACCCTAAGAATAGCACACTGGGCGAGCGCAGACATTTTTATGAGCACTCTGTGCTGCTCTGTGTTTGGAAAGTAAACACTCCTTTGCATTGTTTTTCCAAGAAGGCATGATGCATTTCATAATGGATAATAAACAGATCACTGTGATGATTTTTGTGAAATGTTGCATTGCTACATTTCATTATCCTCTACAGTGTGAGTAGTGTTCACAGTGGTGGGCATCGATCAAGATTAGTGGCGTGCCATATGGGTTTGTCAACATCTGAAATACTGCGGCGGATGCATGCTCTCCAAACATCCTTCACTTAAACAAGGAGAAATGTTTCAGGAGCAATGCCTATTTTTCATTTCATAAAAAGTTAATACAGCATTATGTTTGGCTAGCTAAAAGCAGTATTTGTTAGTTAAATGTTGAGTCTGTCAAAGGCTTGACTGTCAGACGAGGGCTGCGGTCACCTTCAAATGACGGGCTGTTCTGAACATGGCACTGCTTCAGAGCTCAGGTGGGAGATTCGGAAAGTCTCTGCATATACAGCTATAACCAAGTTACCCCTGGGTGTGAAAACAGGCACTGTTGAGTTCGCTGCTATTTCTTTTCGTTCATTCTTCACACAGCTCTGCCACTGTGTTGAATACTAAACTGCTCATCATGAACAGCTTTGAGGAAAAACTTTGCTCTTAGTGTTTGCTTTAATCTGTACTTGTTAGCTTGTGGACATCACAAGAGTCACACTGGGAGTTTTGTTTTACTCCTACATTCCTGTTCTTATTTTTCATCTAACAGATAGGAGCCCCACTGGTTTCTGATCCATTTCATTGCTGTGCTTTGTCAGCAAACACTTCCTCAGCACTTCCTGCAGCTGCTTCACAATAAAAGCCTGCTTAGAAACTAATGATGACTCGAACAAAAATAACTGCCTGAAATAGCATTCTCTATTTCCCCTATAATTAGTACCAAATTATATATTTCTTTCCAGGAATCTTGAAATTATGGACCCAAAAAGAGCATTACTGTTTAATCTCCTGACATGGAGGTCTGAAATGCTGTTTCAAGGCCTCTTCCATGTTGCAAAAAATCAAATAAATTATTTCTTTATTTTATTGTAATAAGCTAATAAAATTACCATCATGTATACATTTTTGACTATAATTCTCTATTCCCATCTGGTCACAAAATCCCCAAGAAGTTCAGTGATCTCAATGGTTGCTACAATATAGCTGCCAAAATAAGAAATTTTTATATCCCATTCACGAGGGTTTTCAAGTACCCTTGGGAAGGCTTCTTTTGCCTGCATTAAGTGCTGAATTGGAAACTTCTATCTCACTGACCCCGAGCTGCACAGGTTCATTATCTTTCCTGTTCTTAACCCAGTGCGTCTCTGTATAGAAAAGGTGTGAATGATTCCCTGTCATATTCAGTCGGATGATATGTTGCACAGTCTACTTTGTTAAAAGCACGCAGAAGCCTAGCAGCTGATACTTAAGTTGTTCAACAGCATTTTGTCTTTTCATTCTTCAATCTGCAGCAACAAGTTGCCTCTTTGTCCAGATATCAAACAAATATTAACATTGTAACTTAACATAGAATGTCCTATTTAGGAGAAGAATATTGTCTTCAAGTTGTAAACATTGGTAATATTGTTCTCTGACAGTTGCATTCGATTTGGCGAGTCACTCTCTTTTACCACTGAAAAGGATCTATAGCTTATGTTACCTCTCTAAGCTAAAAATCTATTACAGCCTTGCGGGTCTGAGAGCTAAAGGTTTAGTCTTTTTGTCAGGTTGCACAATGTTGGCCCTTTATAGTAGAGGTTTCTGCTTGTCAGCATGTTTGCTGAAGTTCCTCTCATTGGGGATTTCATTGTGCTCAGACTATGCAAATTTTACAGCTAAGGCTAATGCATTTGCACTGCCCAGAATTGAACGTCTTGGTAGGCAGGGTACAGCTTGAGACACTGCACTTGCACATGTTCTCACACACACACACACACACACACACACACACACACACACACCTAAACACACACACACACACACACACACAAACACACACACACACACACACACACACAGTGGACAGTTAAAGTGTACACTTAAGGTACATTATGTCAGTGATAGGGATCCAGATGGCACACATGAATTGCATTCTTTATATCGCATTGTTATAGCTCTTACCAAGCAAATCACACCAGCCTTAGTCCTACAGCAAAGTAATTGGACTGATGTTTTTCCTTTGCAACGCTTCTTATCACACATTGAAAAAACAATTTTCCTTCCAAATCATTCTGTCTGTAAGCACAGACTGTAGCAAGCACGTTCTGTGTAAACAGAATGATATATTCCTGGATGTCTATAATCATGCCGTAAACAAGTATCTTTCCTCTTTGTGCAGATGAAGCGGTTATACCAGAATTAAGTGAGCACAAAGTCATGCATTTCCAATTTTGAAGTTTCAAAAATGTCACCTGAAACAATTCCCTGCCCACTGCAGTAGATATGTATAAGTCACATGTTATGCAAACATGCGAAACTGATGAGGAATGCGGTGGTGCTCTCAGGCATGGCATAGCAGTTCCACAGCATCCTTGTTATTCATGCAGAGGCATTGAGCGCTCTTCTCTCAGCAGAGATAAACAGATATATGGACACTGAAGGACTGACCTAGCTAGCCACAAAGGTGAGCTGTCAGCAACAAAAAGCAAACACAGAGTGCTTGTGGTCATCACTGAGGGCAAAGTTCAGCTAATTACATTGTAGTTATTCTTCTGGGAGACAAACACTGAAACATCTGTCTATTTAACAACATATCTAGCCAGCCGTGTTGCCTAGTGTGGAATGAATGAATAAACACTTACACAATCATGAGTAAAAAAAAGAAACTAATAAAAAACGCAGCGAAGAAGACAAAAAGAGAATACACAGTGGAAAAGAAAAGATACATGGACATAATATAATGTGAAAATAGCGTAAGGAAAAGTAGTGAGAGGTGGCAGAAATTGGGCCAAAGTGTGTGGAACAACAGGGATGGTGAGGGAGAAAGAGTGAGCTAGAGAAGGTGTGAGAGGAGGAGGGAGGTCAGTAGAGATGTGGAGATGGGCGGAGGAGGAGGGGGAGAGATGAGCCCCCAGTGCTCAGCTGTCAGTGCTTCCTCTGCAGGTGGGGCAGGAGGAGTGCCAAGTCCCTCTCTCCCACTCACACAGACACCCATGCATCACTCTATAATGGATGCTTTACACTGGTGCCAGAGAGAGAAAGACTAGGGGGGGCATGGTGAAGAGACGAAAGAGAGAGATGGGGGAGGGGTGGGTATACTGGAAAAAGAATGGAACTGCTATGAGGTACAGGGGAGAGGAGCTGAAGAAAATGCCTCAGAGATCAAGGCAGTGGAGTTGAGTTAAGTGTAGCAGGGAAATGGATGGCTGGATAGACAGACAGACAGGAAGACAGACAGACAGAAACCTCCATCAAGTCATTAGACCAATCAAGAGAGGAAACAGACGAGACAGTCTGGGAGCAATATGATGCAGCTATTGGTTTAATTGATCTAAAGCCTAACAGGATCAAAGAACGCCGGGGCACAGCCAGGAGCTGCAGCCACCGCTCCCCCTCCACTGCTGCTGTCACTGTCCATTAGGAGGTGTATGAATGTGCCCTTGACTATGATTTATCAAGAATGATTCATATATGGCATCACCTGAACTAATGACTTGCCAGCGTCTTCGCTGGGGATTGCAGGTCATCAACAGATGACATATTCTGTAGTCACCTCGTTCATCAGCTGCGATTAGATTCCAAAAGCAATCTCAGCGATACATCACCAGATGGGTCTTATTGTATTGTCTTGGAGAATATTGCTGAGACAGCCCATGTGTGCCACATGTCGCTCAAGCTGCTGGGGCCCATTCGTACAGTTGTGGATCTGGGGCTACAGGTATATGCAATGCTCTGAGCTATTACCTTGGTTGATGGAGGCATGGATTTACTAAAGTACTCAATTATCCCCTGCTTCTTTCTCTGACCTGCTGCTCAGCTCTTTAACACCTATAACTCCATGCTTTATAGGCTCAACTACCTGCTGCAAGCAGAGACAGACTGATGGCTGGACTACCTGAATGAACTGCCTCCACCGTTTTCGGGCCATTTGTCAATTCTTCATTCCTCTGCTCTCTTCTGGCTAGGGATAGGTAAAGCTGCCTCACTGTGATGGACAGCCCAACTGGATTTATTTTTAGAGTGTTACCTCAAGCTGGCTCTGTGACCTCAGTGGAGCCATCTTTACCCTAATAACACCCCTCCCACCTCACATTAGTCTGCAGGGCCTCCTTTTTACTTCGCCTCTATAAAACTTTGGCTTCATTTTCTCTTTGCAACGGTGAGTAGTGAAGAGAAAAAACCTATTTGCTGCCTGAATTAGGCCATTTCCAATTGCGCGCGAGCTCAAAAGAGAGTAATACCTTTTAGTTGGTGAATAAACCTCCATGTTTGTTTTGTTAAAATAAAGCAATTATGCTTTGCTACAGAAAGTCAAAGACATTGCCGTTCAGAGAGTGAAAAATGCCACATGGGCCACTTGTTAAAAGCAGTTTGCTTTTTCCACACAATGACGGCCTCACTATATGGCAGACAACAAAGCCGAGTAGTCAGCGTAAATAAATACAAGCATTCTTGCTCCGCAGAGATGGCATCCCCGTGGTTTAATTATCGCTCTTGTCAATCGAGGTGGAAGAATACGACACCTGACAAGGCGCGTCCCCATTCTCTCATCTCGCATAGGCCTTTTTTCACACCCTGAGATGCACAGACACCCTTCAGCAAACAGCCAAATCAAACCCCAAGATGGAGGCATTCTGTTGGCCTAAACACCCAGGTAACTTTACAGTGTCGAGTTGCTGAATGCCTTTGACACCTCAGAAATGGGGTCTATTCAACTTCGACAATTGTCCGTGGTTTTTCTCAAGCATGAGGCATTTGCACAACAATGGCAGCTGCATCGTGTATGAATAACTTTCCAGGGATGTGGTTATGCAGATATCTTTCCCGGTGACTCCAATTCACATTCCAGATCTTGCAAGGTGCCTTTATTTGATGCTTACACTCCACAGGCAACGTATGGCTGCTGCAGGGTGCCTGAGCCCACAGAAATGAAGTCGACACTAAGTGCGGATGGATTGCACCTCCAGATCTGTATGGCGAGAGCTCAGCACAGGGACATTATGGAGCGGGGGTGTGTACGCCTGTAGGCCATTCCGCAGGGAGAATCTCCCATGGGTCTCGTTTCAGAAAGGAAACCCACATGTTATTTTCAAAAGGTCAAACCCAGATGTAACATTCCAGTTAAAGCGGTGATGAAGTGTAAGACTCACACACGACTGTTGGCCTCCCTCTCCAATCTGTGAGATAAGGTAATTTGGAGCAGCATTTTTATTAACCCTAGATTATGTGTCGATATCTCAGGATTCAGCAGTGAAGAACACAAGTTACCAATACATCCTCACAATTCCCAGCTGCTGTTCTACAACAGTGTTTGAGTTGTTCCCTCGAAGGACAACTACAAGCCTGCATGTACATGGTAAATGATTGTCAGAGCAGAGGTTAGGTGCTCATGGCAATGCAGGCTTTGAATCTGGCAGCACTGTATCAGCAAGATTGACAGAGGCAGATTGATTCAAGGTCCAATAAACATTGTTGTCACTCTTGTTTCCTTCCCCTATAGGTCCGCGAGTTAAATACATGGCAGATACAGCACAGTAATCATTTGCACTGATTTGTGTAGTGAAATCACAAGAGGGCACAGACAAGACCTGCAGCGAGGTCTGCTCGCCACCCTTCTATGTGACGTCATGCCACTCACAGTGCCATTAAACCTCAACATATTAAGAGATTCAAATAGAATAATTGAAAAGATGAAGAATAACTCCCCCTCCATGTCAAATGTAGTGTATATATACGGTCTGACCCATGTTGGTCTGCAACTAACGATTACACTAATTATCGATCAGTCTGTCAATTGTTTTCTTGATTAGTCAATTGATCATTTGGTTAATCAAATAT
>JAPMOB010249475.1:0-16463 GCA_029875015.1 Lepomis gibbosus
ACACACACACACACACACACACACACACACACACACACACACACAGTAACACACAGGCTGGTTATTATTTGGTGTGGTTGTCTTAAAGACTCATGTTTAGTGTTTGCAGCTTTATTTGTGTGGGAGAGAATGTGTGTGTTTGTGTGCAGGACTGTGATTTTGAGTGTGGTCTGTTTCTATGATTTGGCCACAGGCACCTGCCATACTGGAGACAAAGTGAATTTGTGTTGTTTGAGTGTGTAAGACTGTGTATGTCTACTACAAAGGTCATTGTCAATGAGCATTATTTTACTGTCAAACTCCCGTCCAACTAGTTTCCAGTATCAGCTTGTGGCCTCTCTTCCCAGTAAAGAGTTCATACTACACGATTTTTGGCCCGATTTGCTGCTGGGCGACCGTCAGGCTGTGATCGGGAGTAAATCAGCGGTCAATCGGCGACCACCAGTCCTTAGGTGTGAACTACTCAACGACGTATCAAAACGGCTCTCTGACACACTGGAAATGGATGAGTGACCACCTGCTTATTTACACATCCAGCAGACAAAGAACAACATTAGCATTCATTTAAAGTTGTATTTCTATCCAGCTGGAAGTTCCTCTGTTTGGTTTCCACCAATTCCTGAGGGAAATATCTGGCTTTTTAGCTGCTAACTGCTCCACTATGTTGACCAGCTAGTTGCTAACTTTGTCTCCTTGACTTATTCTCCCGTCTGGTGCTGAGCAGGTAAGATCTTTTTTTTATTTAACCAGAAACAGTCAATGCTATATGACTCTTGTCAAAGTCACCGGACTCCCTTCACAAAAACAGTAATTTTACAACTCTGGTCGATACATTAGTTTGTATTATTGTGTGACTTTGTTGTTTTTAATGCTTTAAAACTACAAAGTCATACAATAACACAAAACAAACTAACCGACCAAATCAGCGGTAGACCAGCAACTCCTGTGCACTAGGTTGTAACTAGAGGAATATACTGACTCTCCAAAGAAGGATCTTGCCCTTTTAAAGGTCTGTCTCTGTAGGAATCATTTCCATAATCTTGTGAGACAACTTTAAAAACAATTTGAGCCTGTCAGTGGCAAAAACAAGCACTTTGGGGACTTGGACGGTAGGGCAATTGCCTGCAAGGACTATGTTACAGCCCTGTTTCACTGTTGCTGACTGCAGTGGGCTTGCTCAATACTGGACCAATTCAAAATATGTTGTTGTTATGACGTTTCTGGTGTGTGTCCACATATGACTGTAAAGTAGCCTAGCTTTGTAGCCAATCGAGCTTAACTTGATTATTTGGCCATTGCTGAATATTTTGAAAAGACGCGTGAGTATTTGTTTGCTCGCCACACTATGCATGCTGGCTTTACCATAATTATTGTCACCAGTCATCTTGACCCCAGTCCGCTTTATTTATGAGAGTCATAGGCATTATAATTACCCGGCAATGGCATAATAATGTTTATAATGCTTTACGCAGCACCTTTTTAAAATGCTAATTAGGTGATACATACTCAAAACATGTTAGCTGATGAGAAACACTGGTCAAATGTTGAAATATCTCTGATCCGTATATTTAGTCCTCCACCTTTTATCTTCAAGGGGAGGAAAAGAGAGCTGACATTTTCTAGGGTGATTCATTACCATGCTAATTCGATAAAATAATAAGTCTTTTCTAATCTCCTCTTAATTCTGCTGGTACTGGCTCACATTAAAGCATGCACGCCTACTCACACCTACACAGCAGCACACATCCTCGCTGTAAGTCCAGCTGATGAGAAACATATTAACTAACTAATGTCTACACCCCATTGGCTATTGATCAACAGAACTCAATTAATCTGATTAATTAGCCTGCCATGGCAACACTGAGAAATGGTCAGCAAGTCTCTATTGCTGTTAGGGAATTTAAGGCACACACACATGCACATAATTAGAAATATTGCTCAGTGTGCAACTATCAAACACACACACACAAACAGTCCAGATATATAGAGACAAAGAGCACCAACGAAAACTACAACAGAAACACATCAACGATCTGAGAGAAAATGTTTCTCTGAATTTAATAATTAGTTACTTTTATTCAGACTTTCAAAAATAATAGCTGTTAGCTGAGGTCCTTTTGTGGTTTGTTTTCATTGAATTGGCACCAATAACAAATTGAACCCATTAACAAGACGTGGATAAGCTAATGAGAAATTGGGTGAGTAAATGTAGCCTCTTTGCATTGGCTCTCTGTTTGTTTTAGGATTGATTTTAAGATTTTATTAATTACTTAGGAGGCTCTCCATGGCTTTGTCCTGCTTATGTATTAGACCTTTTAACTCCTTACGAACATCTGGGTAAATTTAGATCTTCCAGCAGGGGTCTTCTGTCTCTTCCTGTGTGTAGGCTTAGAACTAGAGCAGACAGAGCCTTTGCTGTCAGGGTCCCGAGGCTCTGGAACGATCTGCCCGAGAAAGTAAGGCTCACAGAGTCAGTGTGTTCTTTTAAATCTCTTATAAAACACACTTTTATCAGAAGCCATATCCTGACTTTATCTGAGTTGCATGTTTTATTGTACGGTTTTCATTTTAGTCAAATAAAGTTGCTATTTATTCTAGTCTTATGTTTATTAGTCAATTTGTTTTACTTACTTGTGATTTCCATTTCTTTTTTTCATTTGTATTGCCTATTTTGCAATGTCTTTATTGTTATATCGTCATGTGCCCCTTTTCGTTTATCGTTTGTAAAGTGCTATATAAATAAAGTTATTATTATTATTATTATTATGAGGAAGTCTATGAGATGCATTTCAGAGCCTCAGGAGCCTCAAGCTTGTATAGTGGACATTTAGGTAAAGGAATAATAGATTGACATTTTGGAAAATACACCTATTTCCTTTATGGTATAGCATTTTTTATACACAGGGGCAAAGTGTTTACACAGTGCAAAGAAGTTAGATTTGATTTCTACAAATACAGTTACAGTGTACTGCAGATAAAGTGCAATGATGAGTCAGGAGTATTGTTTTATCTGATTCTTCTTTAACTTTAAACCATTTTCAGGTAAATTCATTATAAACCTAACTATGATAAAAGCAATATCAGCCATTATATATATATAATTATATATTTCATATAAAATGAAAACAGGCAGCTACAGTACCTACAACAGGGATAACAACAATAATAACAACAACAGCAGCAACAAGCCCAGAGCAACAATAAAAAAACACCACAATAACAATAACATCAATACACAATAAACTGCAAGAATTAAAGTAATCATGACAACAAATCAAATAAAACAACCACAGACAGAAATCTACAACATACAGGATCCAAGGAGCAAAAAACAACATCCATAAATAAACCCTCCACAACCATTGAACATGTAAACAATAAGTGCATAAAGTGCAAAAATAAAAACAACAATCATGACTTTAAAAACACAGAATAACATATTCCAAATGACGTCAGAAAGAACAGCTGTAGCATTCGAGCGTGAACTGTGGAGAAGAATAAGATCATCAGAGTGGGAAACTCTGTGATTGTTATACACTGCTGGAGTTTTGTTATGTTAAATGAGCTTGGATGAAAGAATAGAGAGAAAGGCAGTTGAAGTAGTAGCCGAAAAAAGAAGCGGATGAAGGAATCAAATCGCAGACAATATTACTCCAAGTGACTTTATTCATAGCCGTTTCATAAAGACATGCAAAGAAATGCAATACAGTATTTCACAGACATAAAAACAACAATGAAAAGAAGGGAAAAAACCTACCAGATAAGGTATTAAAAAAGGTGTGAAACATCAAAGATAATTGTATTACTTACACTCATGACTCTCTCTCTCTCTCTCTTTCTCTCCTCTCATGACAGCTTTATGACAGGATGCATTGTGCTGCACATTCTTCTGGTTTCTCTTAGCATGTTACATCTCTAATTACAATGTCCTGTTGTAGTTACCAGAAGAGTTACATGCTTCTGTATATGCAGAAATCCCTTTCTTATTGATTGTAAGACTTTAGTCTGTGTGTGTGTGTTAGTATATTATATGAGTATATAACAGTTTTCTCCACAAACAAAAGTGTGCTGCCACATTCTTTTTTTACTCCTCTATTTGACCTTTATGTACTGTAATGGCTAAATTATATAGCTTTTCCCATAATCTTGATAATTTATCTTCTTTCTTGTGTATTTTTATTTCAATTTTCATGCAAAACATCAAACGTCG
Organism: Lepomis gibbosus; assembly: GCA_029875015.1. NCBI lineage: Eukaryota > Metazoa > Chordata > Actinopteri > Centrarchiformes > Centrarchidae > Lepomis > Lepomis gibbosus. The sequence continues at coordinate 4,211 of JAPMOB010249475.1, forward strand.
TGTCTGCCATCCAGAATCCATGAGTCCCTGCCCAGTAAAAGAGCAAGCGAAACATAAGAGGCAAGGACAAACCTGATGGTGAAATGCAAAACTACCAACAAGTTCCCTATAACGCGTTTTTTTAATGCATTTTTGAACCTTTTTTTTATATCAGTAAACATTAAAATTAAGAGACACGTCTGTCCCTATATTATTTTATTTTATTCACACTTACAGAGGTAAAGAGGAATCCCCTGGACATACATTCAGAACCCCCTAAAAAGAGTAAAGTTGTCCGGACCGCAAACCCCAGGCCTTTAAACCAGTCCAGGATAGGCATCCTGACTCCAATACGTGTTTTAGTTTAGATAACAAAAGCACTTTAATGAGATTAACGCTACGGAAAGATTGTGGTTTTGGTTAAATGTTTGTGAATAAACATGTCCTTTCTCATGCTTGACGTCACTTTTGACTTTTTAAAATATTTAACCAAGACAACCATCCTTCCCTTACCTTGGTCAAGTGCTGTGAGAGCCGAAACACGACCATTAAAGAAGGATCATGCTTTAGTTGTCATGAACATGAAATGTTGCATTGCAAGAGAGGATGTTGTAGGAAAAACTGAAATCAATGAAATCTGTTCTTAGTCAAAGGTCTGCAAATACATTCAGTATTACATTTCTCTTTTAACATTTATGTTGTTGCAAATGAATAGTTTATAGGCAAGGTTTCCATTCAAATCACACAAGTCCCTTACTAACACTGACATCTCCTTGTAGAACCTCTGGGTGAAGACCAATCCTCTAATGATGCCAAGAAAACTGAACTGAAGTGATGGGAGAAGATGCAGACAAAACATTTATTCTGAGAGTCTAGGTGGTGATTTGGAAAATGATTGTTCCATTAAGGAGATGTTCAGACTTAAAGTGAAATATGCTTTGGTATGTGTGCATCATTTTTTCTTTCTGTTCATTTTTACCTTCAAAGAGATCATTTATTCATTTTGGCTGCTGTCACAACCACCTTTTTCCAATTTCACTCTCAGTGGCGCTCGACATCAGTGTAACATCACAGAACAGTTTTGGCAGGAAAAAAAGCACGACGCTGTACAAGTAAAGCTTTAATGGGTTTTAACTTTTTTTTTTTTTTACCTTTTATGATTTCATTTTTCAAGCAACAGAGGTAGCAGAGCACAGCAAGATTGCTTGTTGCTATAAAATGAAATGCCATACTATGGCATCAAAAAAGGTGTGGACATTGAAACCATGTGCACGCATCTAAGAAAGTTCAGAAATCTGGAGGAAATACAGCGAGCTGTGTGCCAGAGTCGGCGCACAGGTACAAGAAGTCATTAAGAGGAATCTTGTTCTGTGTCGTAAAGATGAGTGCGCACACACAGAAAGCTGGAAACACGAGAATGAGTACATGAGAATACATGCTCGACAGTGAAATAAGAAAAAAATGGAGAAAAAAAAACTATTAACTAACACGTACTTACATGCACGTACTTACTAACATTTATTTATTTATACGGCTTCACAATGTGACTCAAAAGACCATGCAAATGTCATTCATATGCTTATATACACATAAAGGCGCTAAAGCATGGCGGTGTTTTGAAATGCAGCCTCCAGCTATGAGAAGGGAATACGAGTCAGACATCGCAGAAAACTGTGAACTGAGTTTAACCCCCTACTGGTAAGAGAGAGAGCCAAAAAACAGAAAACCGTGACTATTACTTCAGCTGAAAGAGATGGGGGGCAGGCATAAAGACAAAGTTTGGGAGGGGAAGAATAAGTGGAAAGCAGCAGACAGCCAGAAAGAGAGAGGGAAAGAGGCAGAGAGGGAGTGAAAGGTGTGAAGACATTGATTGAGGGAAACAAATGGAAAGAAAGGGAGAGTGCAACAGAAAAAGAAAAAGAGCCTTAGGTGGTAGGTGTTCCTTTGGTGCCAAATTGTGCACACACACACATACACACACTCACACACATATATGCACACACACACCATTTAAAAACACATTCTCTGCAAAACCTAAGGTCATTTTGACACCCGGCAAGTGTTATTTTGGCATATAAATCTTGGGCAGGGAAAAGAGATGAAAATATTAAGGTCACATTAGTCCCCCCCTCAGGTGTGTGAGAGGGAGAGAGATAAAGGCAGAGAAAGAGGTGAAGCAAGATCTATATCAGAAACATGGAGACAAAGGAAAGCAGAGAGGTAGAACATTAAAAAGTATAGGATTCAAGATTTAACTATAAAATGAGTCATGTGGCTCAAAAACCCGATCAGAAACGGGCTCTCAAGCTCCGGCTTAAGGTGCGATCAATGCAGCACGTGACATAAACGTCACCTAAGCTTGCGGTCCACTGCAGGGATGAAAATGACTGTAACCTTCCCCAAAATGCTAAAATTTTAATATAATATTTTATTATAATATTTACAAACCAGTAGTGGATGCATACATAAATTCATTTGCTTGTTCTTTCATAGATTTTTCTGGAAATGCTTTAATTTTGATGTAAACTGTGATTTGCTCAATCCCTCGCCAGGAATACCACAATTTTCCACTTAAACAAAAACCTGTCTATGTCCTTGTCGCTGTGAGTGATTTATGATTTTAGGTATACTGCTTGACATTGTAGCAGCAAAAGCAGCTGGCGACTAGGGAGAGTAGCCAGAGACACATTTCTGATTTGTTTCTGAATGTCACACTTCGTGTTAATATGAGCATCCGTGTTAGCGGCAGCAGAGCAGAGACAATAGCGGAGGAAGGTGGAGGTCTTAAGTGATTAGAACAGCCAACAGAGTTAGGTCACGGATCGAACAGAGACGGGGCTTCTACAAAACTTGTTCACTCTGCCATGGTGCACCCCTCCATTCCACGGACAAAAACAAGCTTAATTCAGACAGAATTAATCAATTTATTATGCAGGACCTTTATATTATACATAATATTACTATATTCACTATGAGGTAAAAAGCTGTACATTTTATTTTATTCAATGAGGTGAAACGACATTCAGAAAGAAGGAATGATCATTTGGACAAGTAGAATTTGTCCTTTTAGGCTTGTGGAACATAAGCAACATAAAGCCAAAATGACGTTTATGTTAAGTCCCACAGTGGGACATTTTTACCAAGTTAAGCGAGTTACGTTTGCTCAGACTCGGGGGAAAAATCACCACTTAGCATCAGTTAATAAAGCTCCCACAGCTACACTTGCTCATCTCCACCACAATCACTCTCAGTGCCCGTAATTAAACACAGGGTTTATTTTGATATGAAATGTCATTACTAAGGGAGACATTGAAAAGGGCAGCTTCACCGCCCACTTTGTCAGTTGAGCTCGTGTACCCCTGGGCTACATGAGACTGTCAAACTAAGCAGATTGTGGCCACATATTGTTGGAGCTAAGAGGCCAGCAGACACAGATGATAAGGGAGGTGGTGTGTAGTGAAGTGAAGAGTGAGAGGAGAAATCAGAGCCAAATGGCTGACGAGGCAATATTTCAATAAGTGGCAACATGGCAGCATTTTTACATTTAAAGTAGCTCAGTTTTGCTCTCAGTGCTCTGCTTAGCACGTTCATTTTGCTGATGTGTTCGCCAAGGTCAACACAGACTATTTTTGTGCAATGGTAAGAGCAGTGCTGCAGCTAGCATTCAGCGAGTTTGTCAGAGCTTCTTGACTGAAAACATCTGCCTGCTGTGTTGATGAGAGTGGAAAGTTGCATGCTGTGAAAACCAAAACAATGAACAAAAAGATTCTAAAATGCTCTGAAGAGATACCGTACACCAAAGGGAGTGTGTGTGTCTGCTAATGTTAGTCTCCTTCTGATGAGCAGCTGACACCTTGCATGGCAGCCACTGTCATCAGGGTATAAATGTGTGTGAATGGGTGACTGTAACATGTAGTTTAAAGCGCTCTCAGTGGTCAGAAGACTAGAGAGAGCCTGTATAAGTGCAGTCCATTTACCATAGTGAGGTGGTAATTCGCGCAGCACAATTCGTACAGCGCTCCCTGTACATAAACATAGTCACTGAAAACCTTAGTTGATATAAAAATATTGATATAATGCAGCTATAAAAATGCGTAAAACTGTAACAACAAAATGACAAAACCTTCATTTGCTACAATAGCTGACCTTTGTTAGTATGACAAATACATACCATTAAAATTATTTTCACTCAGTGTTGCATCTCTGCATTTGTGTTATAACAATTTTATCATTATTAAAATTGCAACTTTTTGTATTTCTTTTCCTGTTATTGCCTTTTCCTATCCTGTATTTTTTTTTCTTTAAAAAACCTTTTGATGACTTTTCAGTTGTCTTTTGCTGCCTTTGTGAATTGTAACATGGCTTTTGAAAAGTTCTGTTTAAAAATTATTATTATTATTATCTAATAAAAGTTGTTATGGTAAACAACTTGCAGTAGAATCTCAAGTTCACTCTTACTCCTTGATCCAAAAGTAATGACATGTATTAGGTTAATAGCAAATTGCTCCGAATATTTTTAATGTTCATCATCTTTAAATATCAATATTATAGTTGAAATAATAATTTAGACTGAAGCCATGAATGACTTTACCAGTAGATCCCTCTGTTATCAAGCTGTTTACACGAGGCCAGCTCTGCCAGATTAAAAAATCATGGCCAAAAGTTAAGAAAGAGAATATTCCAATACTTGACTTTAATGCAGCCTAAAAAGTTTTATTAATTAATTTTTAAATAATTTGTCTTCCCCTTTGTTTTCATTTTAACTTTGATCTGTGTTGGCTTACTTAGTTTATTTATGACTGTGCAGGTGTGTGTTTGTGTGTTTAACACAGAGAGGTTGTATGTCAATTCTTATCAGTAGTGGCGAGGCAGAGACAGACATTCAGACGCAGAGTTAAAAATGGAAGCTGTTTACGCCAGTGTGATCTCAACACTGTGTGTGTGTGTGTGTGTGTGTGTGTGTGTGTGTGTGTGTGTATCCATGTCGTAGAGATCCATGTATCCCTGCTATCAGTGATAAGTACTCTTATAGCTGCTTCCACCTCTACAGATCCATTAGAACAGTGAAAAGGATATTTTACTTCTCCTGGATACAATATATAGTCAGCATTAGGTGTATAAATGAGTGTATACTCATAAAGCTCCACGGTGGATGATAGAGCCAATCACTTACACAGCTAGCTATAAGCTAGTGCTACTGGCTGCTTTTACACAGTGTGGTTAATAAGTAAAACCACTAAATGAAAACACTAAAATAACAAGAGGTGTGTTCAGACTGGATGGATTGCACATTTTTGAGATAGCATTAAGTCATTGGAAAGACATGAGTGGGTCCGAATAGTTGGTGCGAACTGAAGCAAAGAAACAACCACATTAATTGAAAATGTTTGAACTTTGAGCAAAAGATGTGCACCTATCCTGGGGCTTTATGAATAAACATGTAGAGATGAAAAGAGCCTTAAGGACAGTAACTGGGGTCAGCCAGAGTCTGCGCTGACAGACAAACACACAAACACAGGCACACTCCACACACACTAGGTCAGCACTTGTGTGAGCTAGCTACAGATGTCTGTACTACCAATGTCTGAAAAGTCAGTGCATTGGCTGTTTGGGAAACATAAAACATAAGCTGCAGAGTCCAGCTGTCAAATCCACACGCTACATGCCAGAGAGAACGCTAACAAAGGCAACAATGGCTAGCAGTGTTAAAGGTAATAAAAAAAGCTAACACTGCTAACATTGGAACATTAACAGGCTGTGGGGCAGACAAACTAACAAAAAAACAGACTATTTTTCAATTAAAGAGGTGGTATTGTGCTCATTTTCAGGTTCAAAATCTTATTTAGGGGTTGTACCAAAACAGGCGTTTAATTTTCAAAAAACACCATATTTTTGGTCATACTGCACATTACTGCAGCTCCTCTTTACAAGTGATACATCTTGCCTTTACAAGATCTTTGTTGGTAGTTGCACAATCAGAAGCAGAGTAGGGCGGGTCGTGAGAAGCCGGTGAACACGGCTTCAGTTCAGCTGTATCTCCCCTTACCAGCTTATCAACATGGACTGGAGCAAGAGTTTCAGAGTGGTCAGTTAACAATTTGTTTTCATCCATAAAGTTTTAACTGAGCTCTGTCTCTACATCACAGTAACAACTTTATGTCTATTGACTGCCTGGATGGTAGCTAGTGTTTGGAAGGGAGAGGAGAGGCAGCAGAAGGCGTGTTGGACTATCCGCTAGGCGAGCAATCTGATGTGTATTTTGCTGTGTTGTCAAAGGGTTGAAAGGGATACACAGGCCAATACTGATACCAATACTGTTTGACACATTTTATTAATAGTTTAATGTGACCCCCTCCTCCATTCCCATTTCTGTATTTATGAGGCAAATAAAGAGTGGACTGTAGGCTTACCTACTCCAAATAATAGCTGCATAATGACAAGACATCAAACTACTGCCATGTTCTTTAATTATAATAAAAATCCTGCTCAGAACTGCCACTTCATATCATCATATTTATTTGACAGTGTTGCCAAAGTATTACACTTTCTTTGCACACACATCACACACAGCATCATTATTACCTTCACAGCTAGAATACAGCCAGACATGAGTGCTGTCAGTATTCGATCGGGAGACATGTAAAGGGCTGCAGCGGCTCACTTCAAAGAAGCTCCGTCACAGAGCCGTAGCGCAAGCATAACTTTGACAGGCGGAAGGAAAAGTAGTTCCTATCAACCAAGTGTAATTAGACCATCCTGGTGACAGTAAGATACTTACAATAAAACACATACTCACTCCAGTTGACTGTGATAGATATTTAGATATTGATCCTTTTATATGAGTAACAATCCTAGAGAAGGAAACGTTGGCATCAGAAATATCGATACTTTAGTATCGATTCGCACATCACTAGTTCACAGCAGTGTTTTCTGTGGGAGATGGGAACTCCCTTTGGGCTGGACTTGGGGCTTTTTCACTTTGAAAACCTGTTACAAGAACAAAAAAGCTATATAATTCAATAAAGGAGAGGGAAAAAGCCAAAAAGCATAATATGACCTCTATAAGCAACAGATAAACAATACCTAGGTAGTAACTTAAGAAATAAAAATCAAGTGAATGGAGTGAAAGAAGGGAGACCATTTGTAAACTCTATATCAGTCATGTCCACATGAATTTATAATAGTGTATCTTTATGTGCATAATTTGGTCACCAGTTTTCTGTCTCTATTTATCAGGCTACATGAATGAGCATGACTAATAAAATGCACACCACTCGCACACGTTAGCTTGAACATTTAGGCTTCATTGCGACAGAAAGCAGAATTAGTAGTGATTTTGAAGCACGATGTGTATTATTAAACTCATTAGCATTAACCCAACAGACACACTTACTGCTCTCTGTCATCTCGGTGTCAGCATGGTTCTCTGATCTGACCTCAGAACAGCATTCACAACCGGAGCCCGCTACAATGTGTGATGTTAATTCGTCTGTAAATATTTGCTGCTAGTGCTATTTGAAAGCCATACTGCTGCTGGAGCTTGAGCCATTGTTCTGCCCTGTACAGAGCCATGTGGAGGCGTGGCTGGGGTAGGATTCCTTACTTGACAAAATCCTTTTTCAAGTGAGAAACAACAACTAACCCATTACGGATGCACTTGATACAATTAGCTATATGTTGATCTTTTTTTCTATTAGAAATAGGCTTTAAATGACAGAGCCGATATGAAGTGATTTCACCGTCCTGTAACGTTCTTGTTTTACATACAATACGTGCTGAAAAGGCAAATAAAACAAAAGCTTGTTTCTTTATAATGGGATAATTAACCTCAGAAACAGCAGCGTCACTTGTGAAAAAGAGTATCTCAGGCAGATTAAATTGCCTGGTGAGTAATTTTGGTCTCATGCTTGTAATTCAAGCATGCCTGTTGAATCTTGCCAGACTTCAGTGGACCAAATTTATGGTCAAAGTGCACACAGCCAATTTGTATCCCTACTTTATTTCACTTAGGGAGGCAGAATGGTCCATGTGGAGTTAACCTAATTCATCTGCAGTTTAACATATTCGACCAGCTTGTCCCTCACACAGATACGCACACACAGCTAACAGCTCCATACATGATGAAGTGGCTGCATACAGATTTCGTGGGGAGACAATACGTCTTTGTTTCACAATATTCTGGCATGGCTCACACACATACACACACACACACACACCCACAGCCACATGAAAGCACTAATGCCTGCGTACACACACGCACATACTCACATAGACAGAATGATTTGTCTACTGCCAGATTCACACTCGAAGTTAATTTGTTACTGGAAGAATCGTAATCCTTCAAAGTTTTGGAAGCGTGTGTGTGTGTGTGTGTGTGTGTTTGTGTGTCTCTTAAAGGCATACACATGTAAGTGTGTGTGTTAGCAATATTCACACAATTTGATAAACATGTTGTGAGGTAACCTCTGGCCTTGAACCTTCCCAACCATGTGTGTGTATCTGAAAATTAAACGTGTGTTTACACGTCTAACAGTGGGTATGCACTTTTTCTCTCCGAAGAATAATTACATGTCAAATATAATTCCATTTTAATCAGTCATTGTTAGTGTTGTGTTATAATTTCATCTGCGCCGTCACGGTAATTCCATGGAAAGGCAGCAGCACATGTATGCAACAAGATTTATACCTTTATGGAAAGAACTCATATCCATAATACATACGTACATAATCAGGAGAAAGAGGATGTGCAGCTCAAAAAATGTTAATCTGCTCAGCAAGCTGTAACAGAGCCACACTGCTAATCTTTTCTCAGGCAACAGTTGAAGCTACTTTTCTGGATGTTAATGCAAACATTAAAAAAACATGATGATGGTGAAACTGATTAGGGTCAGTTTCTAGAAATACTGCGCTGCGCCAAAAATGGCACTGAAAAGATTCTGAAGTTTTGGTGTCGTGTAGTTGCGCACAGCCACCACTGGTAACATTTAAAGCAGCTATATAATTAGCCACGCTAGCGGCACGGCTGTGGGGATGGATGGATTGGTCAGTGGAAAAAAATGAAAGGCTAATTTTCACTTTCAAAGGAAAAGAGAAAAACCTTGACCATAGCGCAAACATTGTCATTGTGTCAGAAAGAACAGAACTCTTAATTTTGAAATACACAAGTACGAACAATACCACTGGTTTAAGAATGAGGCGAAATAAAATTTTCAGTGTCCTGCCAAGTAAAAACAGGAATATATGAATGACCCTATGTACTCTGTGTACATACAGTGGCACAATGTGACGTGTCTACTTTTAAGTCTGACGGTGTAAACAGGGACCCGTCAAAAGGAGCTTTATAACAAAAAAAACAACAGCTTTATCCAGCTGCCAAGCACGGATGAATGGATTGTTCAAAAGATTACTAATATCTCAAAGAAATACTTCAAAAGTCAATGTTAAGCCTCAACTTGAAGTTACAAAAGTGACAAAAATGATCCTTTCCAAGTTTTCTAAGCCAAAAATGAAAGACTGCAGAGTTTGTCGGCTCTGACAATAGCAGCCAACTCCGCTGCTGAAGTTCTATACGTTTTCAGCAGCCAACTTTTGCTGTGAAAACATAAACAAAGACACTTTTAGATCTGTGTGTGTGTGTGTGATTGTGCTTGGACGCCTATTAAAAGCCTTCTGTAAGTGCATTTTTGAGATGCATATGTGTACTTGGATGCACAGAGAATGTGTGTATGTGTGTACGTGTGCACGTGTGTGTGCATGCTTGGACACTGAACAGTCCACGGCATGGAAATGATGAAACACACTCACTTCTATATTAAAGTTTCTACCTGATGGCACTCTCACACGCACACACACACACACACACACACACACACACACACATCCACAAATGTGTGAATGAAGACACACAAGCACGTGGATGTACCATGTAATTCTCTGAGGTACTGGCAGACAGGTGTTTGCTCACACACACACACAGACACACACACACACAAACATACACCATGTGCGCTTGGTCACATTCGGTAAAGCACGTCCAAGAAGACAATGCTGACAAAGATTCCTATGAGGTGTGTGTGTGCATGCGAGTGTTTGATTGTGTCTGGTGTGAAACACAATGCTTGGCCCGCAGCCCGGCAGATTTTAACAGAAGCCTGGGATCCAGATCACACTCACACTTGGTGCGGGAACAATTCTGCGAACACAACCCACACAAATACACATGCGGCGCACGCATGCACACATGCACATACAATAGTGTGGGAGGAAAACTTTGGCTTTGTTTGACCCTTTTCTCCTCTCGCTGCACATCTATGGTCTCTTTCTTTCGCAGCATACATTAGTATATCCTAATATTTTACATCCTCTCACTACATGGAAGACCTGGACATCTTCAGCTGTAACTTGTTGCTCATGTAGCAAGACCAGTTTTAAGGGAATTAGGGACGGACATGGAACCATTTGTTAATCATAATGGTAGAGTCGCATTATGGTAATTTTCAAATCTATGAAATAACAGTTTTTAATGTGGTAAACAGAGAGGGACAAACTCACTCATAAAGCAGTCACACACCAGATAGCATAATGTAATCTGTCTAGTCGTATTCATGTTCAACACCAGCAAACACTAAACAACTGTAACAACTTTTAACATGGTTGGAGTTCTGCATCTAAAAAGTTCTTTCCTGTTTTAGCCAGATTACAGTTTGGAAGGAGGATCCACTGACCTTGTCCAATGGCAGTGCAAGGAAATATATTCTAAGTGTTACATGTGTTAATCTTTAAAAAATGTCCATGTCAACTTTTTTTATGATGCAAGATTGTTTATTCTGATGAATTGCTTTATGGAAAATAATTATGTACATACCTTCAAGGAATTCCATGTCTCTGCTATAGAGACCTCAGGAATTTTAAGTGCCTGTCTCTCTGAACAAATTTTTACAGCAACTCCAACAATGCAATCAGTTTGTCACATTGTGCACCGCAACACAATATTCCACCAATGTTTATAAAGCTGGTCCTGCACACATTGTTCTCCAAAGTCCGCCATGTAATTTTCACAATGAAGCCAGCGGAATAAAATGGTTGGTCTACTCTATAAATAGTATTTCATAGCTTGTAAACCTTCTTCATGCGCAATATTTTTATGTTTCAATTCCACATCCATTGTCATCAAGAATGCCACAGTTTTGTATTTGCTCTGTATTTATTACACTGTATTTGATAGTTGTGAAGAGTGCTAAAGGTAGGAATGTGATCTGAAAAAAGGACTGCACGCACAATGTTCTTATAGTGAAATGGTGAAAGTTAGAATTATCATTGTCAGCATGTTAGCATGGAAGCACCACTGTGCCAAGAATTTCCTAAAAGAGCTGCTAGCATGGCTGTTGTTTATGCACATTGAAGACAAACTACCTAGTTTTTGGTGCTACATCCTGATTTCCAATCATAAAATATGACATCCTTTTACATTGGTTCAAAACGCTTCGCCATCAAAGTGTTGGGTGTAAATTTAAGTTATTTTCGTCAAGTTGTCTTACTCAAAGAATACAATTTCTCATTATGCCACTGAAAAATACTGCACTGATTTAGAAGTAAACCTGTTCTTGAATTACGGTGTAACCAATCTGAATCAATGTCAGTACTGAATATTTTGTGACACTGGCCAACAAAAACTATTTTAAAAAGAACTAACTTTGGCTTTGGGCTGTCACATTTGGCTGCCAAGCTGTGAACTATTTAATAAAGGTGCTGGGGGCATTTTTTTTCTCTCTCTCCCTCTCCCTCTCTTACACACACACACACACACATATTATGTGTTGAATTTTCGTTGTACTTCCATGCAAACACAGCGGTGTCTTTGTCTAACCGTGTCCCTGTGTGTGTGTATGTGTGGATAGAGCTGTCTTTTTCCTCGCAGACAGGTGCACCAATTACTCTTTCTCTTTCCCTGTCTACCACTCTCTTTCCCCTTCTACCTTTTCCTGCCTTCTGCCCTCTATTCACATCTGCTAATTATCCCTGTGTGTCTATATATATATATATATATATAGACACATAGCCTATATATATGTGTGTGTGTGTGTGTGTGTGTGTGTGTGTGTGTGTGTGTGTGTGTGTGTGTGTGTACATGTGTGACATCTTGTCTTCTAGAGTGAAGCAGCCGTATTGGGTCCAGCAGCAGCATTTTCTCTGTGGTGTCACACACACACACACACACACACACACACACACACACACACACACACACACACACACACACACACACACACACACA
>JAPMOB010249478.1:0-14109 GCA_029875015.1 Lepomis gibbosus
TCTCTGAGCTAGAGTCCAAGACAAGTCTCAAGTCTCTGAGCTAGAGTCCAAGTCAAGTCACAAGTCTCTGAGCTAGAGTCTAAGTCAAGTCTCAAGTCTCTGATGTTTCATTGTAGACATCGTCCGATGGAAATTTTGTAGACGATCGCCCTTTAATCACTATAAACCAGTAACCTGTTTCCAGCCAACGGCAGTAATTAACGTGACGGCAGCCAGCGGGCTGTAAATAATTACGTTAATCGACCAAAACAAGTTTGGCAAGTAAACAAATGCTGATTCATCTTTTCATAACGAACGACAGTCGGAGTAAACCTCTCGTAGGTCGTAGCTGAAGCAAGAAGCGAGCTACCGTAGGATGGCCAATGCTGAGCTAAACTTGGTCACTAACCTCAGCTTACTAATCTTGTGTTCAGCGCTTCTTTGTTTGGGTTTTGTTGTGTGAAGTTTTAAAGCCAAAGTTCATGATGAACAGCTCAGCAGCTGTTTGTTGTCCTGTCTACGTGTTACGTAGGCAGGTTACAGGTAACGCAGGGAGGGAACAACAGCAAGCTCATCAGACGTTTACTAAGAATAAACATTGTTCTCGAGTCCTGCACCTCGAGTCTGAGTCTGAGTCTCAAACTCGAGTCCCCATCTCTGCCCGTTGACCAGTGAAACTACAGTTCTGGCTCTCTGCCCGTTCATTCAGGTAGGAACCTGGTCTTGTTAGTTAAATAGCAGCCCGGAGGCGTCGCCAAGATGGCGGCTGAGTGGGAGGACTTGCCTATAAGGACTTTGTCTGAACTCGTGCACTGTACGGGAGGTGGAATGTGTCCGACTTGACAGCAGTGTTTTTATAAGTCGCCTGCAGCTCATGTTTGACTGTCAAGTCGGCGAAAATCAGCCGCACGTACCTGATGTTTCCATGGCGTAGAGTGAAGCGTGGCGCCCCCCAAACCTTTCTGACACTTTTAAAAGAACCCGATCATTAAATCAGACTGAGGGTTACTGTTTTTACACGGCGACTGCTGAGCGACAACAACTTAAACTGCAGATTTCCAAAAGCAGTTCTGCCCTGAAAATGATCTGAGACACACCTGCGCTGTAACGAAGAAACAAAAGATCAGAAGAAGAAGAATCAAACAGCTAAGCTAACTGTTTCCCTCTCCTCCCATGCGTTGTGCTAAGCTAGCCTGCGTCCTGCTGACAGAAACAGGTTTGGTGCTTGGCCCGAGGAGACTCAGCTCCAATAATAGATCCAGAGACTGAATCATGATCCCACCACACACACACACACTGTAACACACACACACACACACACACACACTGTAACACACACACACACACACTGTAACACACACACACACACACACACACACTGTAACACACACACTCTCTCTCTTCAGTCTATTTCAGTGCAGCTCATGCGAACCTCAACAATGTCCATGACTCATGGATGTCATGGAAAGCAGCTGTGTGTCTGTGCTGCAGACGTATGACCCATGTGTTGTCTGTTTCATGTAGAAACACCTGACTCTCTCTACGTGGGCGGAATCACAATTTGTTTTTCTTTCTTTATTGTTTGTCTGACGGGGACAGAAACATACACATAACCAAACAACTAACATAGTGATTAATAACAGATGCGACTTTAATAAGAAAAGGTTTGAGATGAAAAAACAGACCGGAGGAAGTGGTGAAGTGATGGGGTGGACGGTCTGGATCTGCTGCAGCCCCGTAATCTGTTGATGTATTTGCAGAAACGCTGCGGAACAATTTAAACATTTAAACACAAGCTTGACACAATAACAAATTTCAGGGCCTGATTTTAAAGAGATTTAATTTCTGACTTGCTGGCTGGAGACCAGGTAGTTAAACCACAGGACAGATGAGAAGATAATGGCGTTGAGACAAACAGCAACACTCAGAAGTTTGTCATCGTCTTAAAACTGCTAGTTAGCAGCTAGAAGAAAGTGTAAAAAATATAAAATGTAGTAAATAAACACGGAGCTTTGGTGCTGCTGCCTGATAATAATTAGTCCCATCAGTTCATTTTAAATCCAGAGACTGGGAGACAGGTGATCGTTCTCTTATTTTAAAATGATGTCACTCTTAAATATAATCTGCTGGTCACTCAGAGGTCGCTGCTGGAGTTTCATTTCGTGCATGTGTGATGCGGTTATCTGGCGTCAGTCAAGCATAATAAGAAGTAATTAATCCACTCTCACTTATTCCAACCATTAAACTCCGGATTGATTCTGGAATCTTCTCTGCACGGAAAAGCCGGCCATAATCGTTCCTCCAGTGCACGATCAGGTTCTGATTGTGATGATGATTGCAATGAATGGGATCGTTGTGGTCAGCTGCAACACGTCACTCAGTGGCGTGTCTGCCAGTAAAAGACTTCCGTGAAGGGCGGTCTCCAGTTTCCTCGGTGCACAGCATCAGGAGGAAATGAAAAGTTAGAGAATTGAGATGCACCCACAGACATGTAGATAAGAAGTGGGCGTCGTCATGGTGACGTCACCCGTTGGTGCGGCGCTGGTTAAACGTACACAGAGCAGCTGATACAAGTCGCCTCTCTCCTAATTGACAGGTCGCCATTGTAGAGACCTGTCAACCAGCTTGTAGCCCCGCCCTAAAGCCCCCCCTGCTTCCTGGTCTCTGTTCCTCTAAATGGGACCATAATTTACTAAATGAACATCATGCTGTGTTGAAGAAGACTTGAAACTAGCGACTGAGACCATAAACTCATCAGGAAAGTGTTTACTGAGGGAATTATTCAGCTGAGACGGAGAAACATTTTCTGAAGTTGCCCCCTGCTGGCTGTTAGAGAGAACGCAGGTTTAGGGGACTTCCGCATTAGCTTCGCGTCTCAGACTGGAAGCTTCACGCTTGTTCTTGTGTTCTTGTGAAACGTCATCAGTCGCAGCCAAAGTTCTGTTCCAATTCAAAAGTCCGCATCCAGCCAAGCACAGTCAAAAACCCGGATGTGTTCTCGCTCCGCCCGTTTTTCCGAGCCTGCAGCGGTGGTGACTTCTGTGGACTTCGGATAGCCAGATATCCCGCAATGCATTTTGCCGCCAAAAAGTGGAAATGTCGGAGGAGAAAACTCAGAACTGTAACTTATAATCCTGCTGTTCTCGTGTCACATGTAGTATTTTTAAGAGTTCTTTTATTCAGGAGTGCAGCTGTTTAAACTCCAAACATGTGGCTGATTTCTCAAGACAGAGCTGATTTTAAAAATTTCTACGTTTTCGGAGATGTGAGGTCCCGCCCGCTAACGGGTCCGGCCGCCATCAAGTCCGCCGCTGTTCCAACTGCTGAATGACGGACTGCGTGCTCCCGTTCCTGGGAGTTTGGACTCCAGAGCCAAACTTGCCAAGTCCGAGCTTTAAAGTACAGAAGTGCGAACTTGGTATCAAGAATCAGCGGTTGAGTCCCACTTTGATATAAGGAGGTGGCCCCTGAGCAACTTTCCTAGTGAGCGTATGGGGGTATACATTCACACGTTCCACGTTATAGACGCTGACGATCACATTTTGCAGCGCTGTCTCCAAAAGTGGTCGCAAAACGGGTTTAAGGTCAGATTGAGAGATTTTCAAAGTCAGACTTCCAGTGGACCCCTGGTGTAATACCTTATTTTCCTGTGTTTCAGGCCTGATGATCTGTGCGACCTTCAGAATCTAAATGCCAACAGCAGCCTCCCCCCGACACTGTCGCAGAGTTGCCCCCAAACGACCAGACTGTCCTCCCAAAATACTCAAGAAACCACCACATCGCCAGGAAATACGCAAACGTGTACCGAAGATGTCCATGAGTCCACCCCAGCACCCCTACAAAACGCCCCCCTCACCACTACATTACCCACAGAAACCACCCCGTTGCCCCACCAGAGTGTCCCCTGCACCCCCTCACCACCTCCCCAGAACACTCTCAAGACAACAACACCCCTTCTAGACACAGTAGATACCCCTGGAGTTCCCCTCGTGCCTCCGGAAAGTACCCTCCAGTCAGCCCCGCTGCTCCCCGTGAACACCCCCCTGACAGCGCCAGTGATTCCTCAGATTTTCAGCCAATCACCTCCCACCACATCTCAAAATCCCGCACACAGCCCCGGCCAATCACCGCCAACTGTTAACCAAAGTAATACCCAGGATTCCTCCAGATTGCCTCACAGAACTCTTCCAAATGTCACTCAGGGTCTTTCTGACGGGCGAACGGATCCCTTTAAATCACATCCAACCATACCGCACGATATTACCCACAATGCATCGGAATTAGTTTCTGCCCAGCCTCCTGCCAGAGCTCCTCCCACCCCTCCATTAAGCCCCTCCCACCATGACTGCTTCCCGCTGACCTCAGTGACCTTCACCTCCAGTGTCTCCTCCCACCTCTACTCCCCTGGCACGTCCTCTTCCGCCTCCTTCCCCTGCTCCCTTGACTCTCTAGATCCCCCCATTGGTCTCCTTCCCATGATGTCCTCAGCCACGCCTCAACTGACCACACCCCCTCCCAATTTGAGCCCTCCCCCTCCGGCTTTAACCCCACCCCCTGCACAGCTGCTGGGCTCTGACGATGAAGAGCAGGAAGACCCGTCAGATTACTGCAAAGGTGAGCGTTGATGGCGTTGCAGGCTGGTTGATTAACACTGATGATGATGTTGGGAAAAACTTTTGTTTTGACTAATAGCCTTGAGTGATTGATTTAATCCAGTATTTATCTGGGTCTGACTCGCACTTGCATCAGGCTCAGTAAGGTAACCCATAATCCTTTTCCTAAGCCCCGTCCTCCAGCTGGATCCCGATGGTTCCTCCTGGGTCTGATGGGATATATAATCCCTCTAATGTGTCCTGTGTCAGCCCCGGGGTCTTGCCCTCCAAAGTGGGGTGTCCAGGAGCATCACATGCAGAATCTAAATTTGAGGTTGTATAATCAGTCGTCCCCTTTCATCAGCCTGAAAGAACCTTTCACAGAGATCGGAATGTTTTTCTTACCCATCTCAGTGACCTCTGAAATAGAACTAGAAAGAACGAGTCCGCCACCTCCACCTGCTTTATGGAGGTCTGTCAGGTCAGCAGTTCGCAGTTCTGCCTGGCCCTCCGGGTCATCTTTGAGGCTGAGGGAAAGTCCTTCCGTGGCCTGCATCTGTGACACACAATCCGCCGTCCTTCTGGCCTCCAGATACCTTTCTGCAGCTTCAGGAGTCCCTCTGGGCCTGAATAGGACGACTTTGTCTTCTTAATGTAGAGCAGGGAGGTCTACTACAGGCAGTGGCGACCTTCTGACCATAACTTTAAGCAGCACAACCTGACGCTCTTGTACCCGGTGTGCAAGACAAATTCATATGGAGGTAGTTAAAGACCTCGCGTACAGGTGCAAGACTAAGACATACAGTCCCAGACCTGATGAACCAACAACAAAACTTCCTCTCAGAGAGCCTCAGCCTCGTAGAGGCGACCCTCTCTCTCTCCCTGTCGTGTTCTCTACAGTTGGTTCTGTTTGTGTTCCAGGTGGTTACTACCCAGTGATGATCGGCGATCTGTTTAACGGGAGGTACCATGTGGTCCGAAAACTGGGCTGGGGACATTTTTCTACAGTCTGGCTCTGCTGGGACCTGCAGTAAGACGCATCACACACGTCGGGACATCCCTCGCCCCTTACCCTAACCTTCACCCTCAGACCTACATGCCTAGCCCTTTAAGCCCCCGACATACTTGCTTTTTAACTATGCGTAGGCGTAGACAGGCGTCGGCGATGCAAACGGCAGTGGTCACATACTTGCCTGCGTACTTTGCGTGCATCTGGAGAATTAAAGATGAATCCATTAGGGGGCAGATCAGGGTCGGATCATCCCACGCCGACGCGGATCATCTTCCTTGACAACCAAACATAGACAACATGACACTCGAGAGGGTTATGATTTTCATAACGATGTCGGTACTTGTGGACTAGCTCCAGGAGTTTTATTGTAAACATCCCGCCATAAATCTCCTTTTTTAAAGTCTGTTGCTGACCTTTTTCTCTTGCGTTTAATGGCGGTTGGCAAACCAACAGCGTACCGCCACCACCTGGTTGGTGTGTGGAACAGTAGATCGCTGCTGACCTGCCGGTCAGATCAACATTCTGCCTCCACGTTCATGTGCTGAATTGCATCTTGCAGATGTGTAGCATTAATTCCTGGAGACGTGCACAACCTACGCTCCAAAGGAACGCAGGATACGCATGGCAGCCATCTTCCGTACGCAAACGGGTAGTTCAAAGCAAGTATGTCCAGGGCTTTAAGCCTCAAACAGCCCTTTAAACTTGTGGGTCGAGCGATTTGCTCCCCACGAAGCTGTTAGACACTAACAACAAGTATATTGGAATCCTGTTTTCTGGACCCCATGAATATAGTAAAACAAGCCCCCCCTCCACAGACGCACCTTGTTTTAAAGAAATTTCTTTGTGATTTTGCACTGATTCCATTTTGTCACATCCTCCGAATCTGTGTGTGTTTAGGAAGAAGCGTTTTGTGGCGTTGAAGGTGGTGAAGAGCGCTCCGCATTACACCGAGACGGCTCTGGATGAGATCAAGCTGCTCAGATGTGTGAGTCTCAAGCACACACATCCGGTTATATCTGCAGCAGAGAGGCTCCCAGGGTTTAGACACCAAAACTACTTCATCAGGTTTAGAAACCAAAACTACTTCATCAGGTTTAGGAAAAGATCTTGGTTTGGGTCACACGTGTCACTTAAATTATGTAAGATAAGTAATGTTACCTACGTAACTTAAATAAGAACATATAATGTTGACATTTTAGTGCACACAGGAAATAAACACTGTTCTACTGGTTGAAAGTCCAGTTTCAGGCCCTCCATCCACCACAACCACCTCCTTATTCAGTCTTTTCTGTTAAATATCATTAACCTACCCTTCGTTCGTACCCGTCCAAAGTAACGCTACAGGGCGCTGAACTATGGCGTTCTTTGGACTCGACTTTGGAGTGAGAACGGGTTTGACTGGGAGACCCTGGGTTGGCTTTGAGAGTTCATTCCTGTTCATTTTTTAGTGCAGCCAGATAATGCACAGATATCCTGGGGGGGATGTTGAACTGGCTTTGTAGTACAGGTCCCAGGTCACTGGTCTTCAGTACACAGGTAACCAGTCTGTTTCCATACAGGTGAGAGACAGCGACCCTTCTGACCCCTTTAGAGAAACCATCGTCCAGCTGATCGACGACTTCAAGATCTCTGGAGTCAACGGAGTCCGTATCCTTTCTCATTACCTACCTGTCCGCCCGTCTGTCCGCCCGTCTGTCCACCTGTCTGTCCACCTGTCCGTCTCTGTCAGTCAGTACTTTCCTCAGCTTCTCTCAGACGTCTGTATGGTTCTGGAAGTTTTGGGCCATCAGCTGTTAAAGTGGATCATTAAGTCAAACTACATGGGACTCCCACTGATCTGTGTCAAGACCATCATCAGACAGGTAACGCACAAACTTTGTCCTACACACTAGTGTATATACACACAGTGACGTGTCCTCAGTGACCTGGGTGACCTGGGCTCGGCTGTCTGCTCACAGGTGCTGCAGGGTCTGGACTACCTCCACACTAAGTGTAAGATCATCCACACTGACATCAAACCAGAGAACATCTTACTGGACGTGGATGAGGTTTACATCAGGAGACTGGCGGCTGAGGCAACCATCTGGCAGAAAGCTGGAGCCCCGCCCCCTTCAGGGTCATCAGGTGAGGAGCTAGCCATGTGATTGGTCAGAAGGACAAGCCAACAAATGTGTTCACTTGAAGTTGAAACCTCCGACATGAGATCAAATCAGAGTCAAAACACCCAGGAGATCCTGTGTCAAAATGTCCAGACCTGCAGACCTGAGTCAGAGGTCAAGATCTTCTCAGACCGTGACAGGAAGCTGTCAGGTCTGTGCTCTGACGCTGTGGAGGGACTAATCTGTTAGATCAGGAGTGATTCACCATGCAGCCGTTAGTTAGTTTGTCTTTTTCTCAGGAGATAATCTGGATTCTTCAATAATTCTGACTTCAGTTTGACCGTTTGTGTCCACTGGGGTCAGACAGCACTGTTACTGGGAGCTGTGGTTTCAGCTTCCTGTCCGTCTGTCTGTCTGTCTTCTACTTTGTCTGCTCTCTAACGCCCGGCCACGCCGCCGACCTGTACCTGTGCGTGACGGCGTTCACACAGACAGCAGGTCTTTCTACATCATCATCATCATCAGTATGTTTCACTTCATTTCATGGGAAATAACATTTAGTTTGGACAGAAAGAGAAAGAAGAACGCGCTCTATCGTAAAAAGTAATGATAAAAAGAAATGCAGATATTTACAGATAGTTTGGTTTGAAGCTTTAATGTTGCTCGTGTGATGTCAGTTTAACCATCGTCAGGTCGTTTTCACTGAACGTTCCAGAAAAAGAATCTGCTGCAGTGAACGATTATTTTCATTTATCTGTTTATTTTCTCGCTCATTCGATTTGTCCATAAAATGTCAGAAAATGTTGATCGGTGTTTCTCCAAAGCCCAGGATCTGCAAATGTCTTGATTTATCCACAACACAAAGATTTTCAGTTTGGTGTCACAGAGTTCAGAAATGAGAAAAATATTCACATCTAAACAGCTGGAATCAGAGAATTTTGGCTTTTCTCTCTTTAAAGGAGACCTTTATGCTTTTCTACATTTTATGGCTCATCTACAAAGTTATAATGTTAAACATGGCCAAAAAAATTCAAACAATGGGGTTAAAGTATTTAAAAGAAATCTCTGTGAGCTGAATCCTCAGGTTTCCTCCTGAAATCTGTTTTCATCTGTTTTGTTTTCTACCAGCGGCTCGGCTCCCACACAGACACAGTTTATTAAACATGATGTCTTGTTACACAATAAATTCATCTGCCAACAGTTTATACAAGTACAGCTGAACACATTAAATGATTTGGCATCTATTTTGTTAAAGTCGTTGTTCATGTCAAACCGTTTCAGTTTTACAGCTTCACAAATTAATTATTTTAATAGTTTGTAATTTTTCTTTATAATGTTGAGTAAGGCTGAGCAATAAAACAATAATGATAATTATCGCAATGTAATTTTCCTCAATATCAATATAATAAATGTTCAACAATAAATATTAAAAAAATAAATGTATTGGTTCATCTGAATCACAAACAAATTAGCACTTAATTTTTCTATTAAAATATTTATTTTGTTGAAGAAAAGGGACTGAAATTTTTTTTTTTTTTTAATCTTAATGGTTTTGAATGTTCTCCCTCAGATCAAAAGTTAAATTTCATTATCAACCATCTGGTTTCTTCAGTTTTCAGTCAGGAACAAAAATCTGCCTTTAAACTTCTAAAGACTTATAAGAAATAATGATTTGGGCGGCTGTGGCTCAGGAGGCAGAGCGGGTTGGCCGTCAATCGGAAGGTTGCCGGTTCAATTCCCGGCTCCCCCAGGCTGCATGTCGAAGTGTCCTTGGGCAAGACACTGAACCCCAAATTGTCTCTGGCGGCTGTTCCGCCAGTGTATGAATGTGTGTGACTGTCAGTTTCTGTTTGAGCACTTAGGCTCAGTGTACGAATGTGAGTGAATGGTGAATGCAGATGAAGTGTAAAAGCGCTTTGAGTGGTCGAAAAGACTGGAAAGGCGCTATACAAGTACGGAGCATTTACATTTGACATTTATCGTGATAATTATCGATATGAAATCGTCCAGCCCTAATGTTGATGTTCGGACTGTTGTGAGCTCATCACTCTGAATCATTTAATGTTAATCAGCAGGTTGATCCGGAATGAAAATAATCCTGAACAGTTCAGAATGAGCGAAAAAGCTCCAGCTCAACAAACACAGCAGCAGCATCCGGCGTTATATTAATGATGAGGAACAATGACCTGATCTTATCGTAGGTTTCCAGATCTTTGTGGATGAAATGAGTAAAGTAAAGTCAGAGGTTCTGCGACGCACACGCGGTGCTCAGGTAGGGGGCGTGGCCTGGGCGTCAGCTGTCTCCTCCTCTTGTTTCTTTGTACACAGTTCTGTCTGACTGGCTTCCATCTTTATTTCCTGTTTCTGATGTTTCTTCCTGTCTCTCTCTCTCTCTCTGCCTCTGTGTGTCTCTCTCTCTCTAGTTAGCATGGCTCCCAGGGATCTACAGGTAAGTGTTCAGGTGTGATGCCTGCTGTGTTCCAGGGCTGAAACGATTCAAAAGCGATTAATGAAATGCATCGACCCAAACCCTCTGCATCCATGTAACTATACAGCACACTGTTTCACACGGACATGTACAACTGTGGCGCATGAACGATGTGAACTGCAGCTGTTCTCTTTGGTTACTACCATTTCAGATTGGTTCAGCTGTCTCAAACTGTTTGGATAAAATTTAAACGCAGAACGCTCACCACACATCAGCGTAATGCAGAGAGGGAGGGAAACATTGAGCCAGTTACTAACGGGGATGATTAGATGGCCAGATGGAGAAAGCCAGGTTGGGAATGGTGCCATGACACCGGGGAACCCCCTACTCTTTGCCCTGGGATCTGTAATGACCACAGCGAGTCAGGACCTCGATATATAATGCTGATATCAAAACAAAGAAACGTCATGTATAATACAGGAGTCCTGCAGAGTCCAATCTGATCTCCGTGTTGTCTCAGCCAGTAACGTGTTGTTTTATGGAACTTTAATGAATGAATGAAATAGAAACGTACTTCGGGTTCTGCTGTAGATCAGAACTGTTAACGTTTCACGTCCTGACTGACAGCAGATCTGATTTAAACTGTTAAATATACATTATGTTACACTGGGGCTTTCGTGACAACAGCATAATTGAGATATCAGTCACAGAGGATGGCAACGACCGCGATGTTCATACTTTACACTTCAGGGCGTGTTAAAAGGTTCCACAGCCGTAACGACCTCTGTGACGGTTGAAGGACGGACCGCCATGGGCTGAACGGGACCCGACTTCAAACTCTGAAGTGTTTTTGTGTTGTTTTACTGTTTATTTCAAAGGTTAGCTAACTTGGCGTTAGCATATTACGCGGCTGATGTGGCTAGCAGGCTCGGTGAGGTTGGACTAACGTTGTGATCCCGAGGGACAGTGAAAAATGTTGAGCCCCGACATGTGAAATGACTTCACCGCGACATCACTTCTTACAGACTGTAGTTTACTTGCTGAGATAAAAATGAATATCAGATTCTACTCTGCAGGAATAATGGAAATTATTTTCCATTTGCATATAAAAAACATAAAAAAAACCCGTATCAGTCGGCCACTACTCTTTAATGCTGGCTCCGCCTTCGTCACTTTGTTGCCGCCGCTTTAGTGCAAAGGAGCCCGTCCAATGAGGATGTCCCCTGACAATCAACGCAGTTCTCTTTTGCGACTCTAAAGATGACTCTTGGCCGGGCAGGACTGAGCGCCGACACCTTCGTACAGAGCACGTGCGGCACTGGGGGTCATATAATGTACACGCGTATCCAATCACAGCTCGTTCATCAAAAAGGTTTTATTGGAATCCAAAATAAACGTAACAAAGATGGCGGTTGGACTTGATGAGCTTGTGGTCAGCGCTGGCAGTGTGTGTAGTGTCAGTAACACCGTGTGTGTGTGTGAGAGAGCACTTTAACAACAGTGCTACAGAGCTGATGTGTAGAGGCGTCACTTTGTCACCGTTTGTGTGTGTGTAGGTCGGTAAGCTGTCGAAGAACAAGAAGAAGAAGCTGAAGAGGAAAGCGAAGCGTCAGCAGAGGCTGTTGGAGGAGAGACTGGAGGATATACAGGTACTGCAGTGAAAGGAACGTTTACATGGATTTAAGATGGAACATGTTACAACAACTCTGCCTTCTGATTGGCTGTTCAGGTGTGGGTTAACTTTTTAGTTGGCAGACGGCAGCAGCTACGCATTAAATTGTAGGTGAAGGCAGCAACGGCGAGTAAGAGCTAAAGGTTATTTATGAAAACAACAACCACAAAAGAAGCTTCTCCACAATATTTTTTTATGTTAATGATGTCATTTTATTTGGTTTAAATTTATTTTATTTACCTCGTCATAGTTTTTAAATGTTCGTGTGCATCTCTTCGCACTTGTCTCACTGTATTAACACTATAATATTACTAATATTAGCACTTATTACTGCTGTTGAAGAGCAGCTGTGTTACAGCAGCCAATCAGAGTGCAACAGGACGTGACAAAATGGTCCCTCCAAAGTAAAAGTTTTCATTTTGTCCTTGTGTTCAGAGGATGGAGGAGGAAGACGGTGTGTTGTTACACCCTGACGACACAGACAGTAACTGTGAGTGCACACTGATACACGCCGTTACACACTTAAGTATTATGTATAAATGATGCGTGGATCAGTTCTGACTTAATTCAAATCTGCTTGTACATGTAAATCATCCACCAGCACAAACAAAATATTTTTTCTGTCGCTACAAATACAACAGTTAAAGGAGACCTATTCTGCTTTTCCACATTTGACTTTTCTACAATGTTATAATGTTGGATGTTCATGTTAAACATGGCCAAAGCTTAAAAAAAATTAGGTTAAAGCACTCTGTTTTCAATTGCTTTTTCTACCAACGGCTCTGTTCTACGTAATACGAGCCAGACGGAGCCGCTGTTCCATATATGGTCATGTGCTCCTACACTGGCAACGCTCAGTCTGCCTGTTCCGCCCAGCAACAACAACAGCCTGGTAACATATTTCAGGTCTTGGCCAATCAGAAGACAGTGGGCTTTGAGGGGGGGGGCCTTAAAGAGACAGGAGCATCTACAGCTTGTTTCAGACAGATGCTGAAATGACGGCCTACATGAAGAGACAGTATAAGAAAACAATATATTTTTTTAAACTTTGAATTGTGCAAAGCTGCCACACAGGAGTCACAGAACTACAATATATGACTGGAAAAGTTTAATAAGTCTCCTTTAAACATTAATTCCAATACATAATATATATATTATATAACTAAAGACTCTCTAAATGTAGTAAGTGGTTGAATAAACATGTACTTCTCTATTATTCTCAGGCTCTCTGGTCGTCAACGGTAACAACAATTCCTGCTCCACAGCCAACAGCAAAGCCAGCCCGGAATCCACCTGCTCCTGGTTGGAGGACAGGTGTAACGGCCACGCCCTCGGGCGGTTCTCTAGCCCCGCCTCCGGCCTATCGGGTTTCTCCAGCTCTGTGATGTCAGCAACGTCTGAGTCAGCACTTTCTACTCAGTCAGGATGCTCTAGCGGGCGAGACGGTGAGAAAGCACACACATTATTTGAAAGAGTTCCTTACCCTAGTGATTCTGCTCACCTTAGTGCAGCGCCCCGAGGCTTGTTGTTAATGACGCTACATATTGAAACAATCTGAGGCCGGCGTGGTATTGAATGACATCAGCACCAGCAGGTGTCTTCACTGTTGCTTTCCCTTGTCCTTGCTTTAAAACTAGGTCCACATATTCTAACAAAACATTAGATGACCTCTTTCTGTTAGCGTTAAAGCAGACCTTTTATTGTGCTTTTACAGTCCTATATTGTTCGTTAACTGTCATTTTAACAGGCTGATAAGTTTGTCTAGAGATCAACAGTCTGAAAACTAAATGTTCTCACCAGAGAAAGTGAACAGCCGACTCCTGATAAGCTTTTTCAACGGCGGTGGTTAAATTTACACAGCGCCGAGGGTACGAGTCGGCTCTGGCCTGATTGACAGGTTGCCATGGTAACGACTTGTCAATCATAGATAACCCCGCCCTGAAACATTCCCTGCTTTGTGGCAAGTTAGAGGAGACCACTCAGGTGGTGACCCATGCGTAGTAGAAGTATAACCGGTCGGGAAAAACGCTTTTTAAACGTTATTTTGGGGCAAAGTTTTCAAACTCTTTCAGCAAGTTTTATCAGATTTTAATGCTGATTCTGTTCGTGTAGTTTTTATGTCCTGGTTACCAGTAAAAGTGCAGTTCTGGCTCATTTATTTAGAGAGGAGTCTGGTCTTGTCAGTCCCAAATAACTGCCTGGAAGCGTTGCCAAGATGGCAGGACTTGCCTAAAGGGACTTTGTTTGTGGTCTCTGTTCCTCTAAACGGGACCATAATTTACTAAATGAACATCATGCTGTGTTGAAGAAGACTTGAAACTAGCGAC
>JAPMOB010249479.1:0-10485 GCA_029875015.1 Lepomis gibbosus
ATCCTATAAAGTCTTAATAGTGTCTTATTAACTGTTAATTACTGCCTATTACAAGCACCTTAAAATAAAGTGTTACCGTACATACTAATACTGTGCTATATAATAAGCTGTTTTTTTGCAGTTATTGCAAAAAAAGAGCACTATGATCAACCAAAGCTGTAATCTTTCTTCTGTCTATTTTACATGTTAGTTTACTAACTACATGCTAATCTCTTTGAGCACGCTCAACACACTGATTGAAGCGTTTCCTGTGTTGACATCCTCAAAACTCAAGCATATCACCGAATAAGAGTGGACAATACTGAACACAGGATCCCAAATTACATTTAATAAATGCCTTTTCTTTAATGCCCAATGCCAAATTCTAAATTTCTGCCATAACTGTGAATGAAAACTATGGTTTCGGTTATGGAAAGATTGTAGCTTTGCTTTATAAGTCATGGTTATGGTAAGGTTAGGATTAGTAACTAAAACAATTGGTTAAGGTCAGCATTATAACATAATGCCGATCGGCCCTGGTGCAAATATTTTTCTTGTGGCCATCGTCCCAAAAAGCACATTCGCGTGCACACTGGCGTACAGACACACAACGCAACACAATTGCAAATCAGCACCACGGACAGCAGCTGAAGCGCCAAACGCAAATCTTACAACCTGCTCTCGACTCAGACCTGCTGTCTCCGACTATCAAACAACCGAAACAGCTTAAGCCAGCTTTCAGTGACGAATCAACTCAATGAAGCCGACACAGCATGTCAATACCCACAGAAAAAAAAGCAATCAAGAAATGCACAGCAACTCATCATGCCATCACAGAATGGAGGACAGCATTGATCACAATCCACGTCGCAAATGTCCCTTACCCCTTTAATCAGCTGCATTACACTAGTTGCACTGTTGGTACTTACGCCACTGTTTAAGGTAAAGGGATACATTTCGGTTACAGTTAATGTAAAGGGAGAGGTCTATGATGAGTCTATGATGAGAACTCTACACCCTTGCACAACACCAGCTTCCACACCCTTACTTTCTAACTTAACATAAAGGGCACACTGCTTTCTGCATTGCCGCTGCATTTTTGCATTGAATGTAAATCATGAGGTGTGGAATGGTCCAATGTGGGCATATTACCTTGTGATACTGGGCTGGAAAACCTTCTTAAAAGTAGTATATAGTATGAAATCGGGACACATCCCTAGTTTAGAAGTTGCATGACCTCAAGGCTAATGAAACACTCTACAAACTCATTGTATAATTAAAAAGTGCATGAAGTCATTCGGAGAAAAAGTTTTCACACCACACAAAATGTGGCCTGAAAAATTTTGAGAAAGTGCACTTGGCTATCTTGCAAGACACTCAGAGCCATGCAGGACAATTCATGAAAGGAAGACTCAAGAGCACCTCCCGCTTTTTTCCCCAAGTATTCTGACTGCATTCAGTTATGACTTTTCCAAGGTCTGGGCGGGCTGAATGAAGCTGAAGGTAAGGAGTGGGCAAAAAAGAGAAGTGGAGAGAGGATGGAGGCCGAATGTGTTGAGGTGTGTGACGACTCTGTAAGGAATGATAAAGAGACAGAAAGAGAGACTGCTGGTTTTACTGCACCAAGGCCGACATGCTTGAATTTATGGACATGATTGTGTCTGTGTGTGTGCTCTGTATGTGTGTGTAAAGACTACAAGGGTGTCAACTCCACTGCTGACCTTGTGAAACTCCTAAAAACTTTGAATTCATTCAGTGCAATGACAGTGGCCATTTCCAGTGGGTTTATTAAGTGAGGAGCAATACACGGACATTTTAAGAGCGTCTTAAAAGACAGATGTGCCCTCAGATACTCTTGTACAGCAATAAATCATGACTGTGAGATCTTCAAGGCATGCAGGAGTTATTTTGTTATTAAATGTCACAGCCTCATTCTTTGATGTGTCCAATTTCTTTCTCTGCAAAGAATTTGCAAGAAAACAGTGTAACAGCGTTGTAAAATGAGTCTACAAAAAGCCCAAGCTCTTTGATACAGACACTGATAAATAGGGAGATTTAGACAAATTACATTTTAGACATGTAAGGATTTTCAACACTTATAAACCATCTCAACACACACGCACAGAGGGCATCAAGGTTCATCATACTGTATATAATAGTAGCTACTGAATGAAATGCGTGTGATTGCTGTAAGCCACAATGTGCAATGCAATTAATGCAATTAATTACAGTTTCTTAACTACTAACACACCACCCAGACTCTAAAACCCAGTGTAATGTTATAACAAAATAAAACTGTAGCGTTACATGATCAACAACAAACCTGTAACCTGTTTGCAGCTAACGTTAATATTTAACGTGATGGCAGCCAGCGGGATGTAAATGATTATGTTAATCGACTACCATAAATATGGCAAGTTAACAAACGCTCGTTCATCTTTTCATAAAGAAGGACAGTCGGAGGTAACATCCGGTAGGTCGTAGCTAAAGCAAGAAGCAAGCTAACGTTAGACGGCCAATGCTGAGCTTAACATGTTCACTAACCTCGGGTTACTAACCTATTTGCATTCAACGTTTCTTTGTTTGGGACTTGTTGTATGAAGTTTTAAAGCCAATGTTTATGATGAATGGCGCAGCAGCTGCCGGTGTCCTTTCTCACACGTGGCTGCAGGCAGGTGATACTATATGTTACGTGGCCAGGTTATGGGTAAGGTAGGGAGGGGGAAAACAGCAAGCTCATCAGACGTTTCCTATGAAGACAAACATTGTTCACGAGTCCCGCACCTCACGAGTCTTCCGAGGACGAGTCTCAAGTCGAGTCTTAAGTTACTTTGTGTGCGACTTGAATCGGACTCCAGTAAGAGTCCCTAACGCGAGTCCCCATCTTTGATGCGCAGTTGTTTGTTGTTTGAGTTCGCAGAAAGATTTATAGATACACGACAAAACAAGACATCTTTGTAGCACAAAAGCTGTAATTGAAGATCAAAATCAAATGTGTTTTCAGTTTTAAAGGTTCAGTGTGTACGTTTTAGTGGCATTGTAGTGGTGACCAAAGACTCACTCAACGCTCACCCCCCCCTTTGCAAGCGCGTAGGACACGCTCTTTAAGCTCTGTGCTCCTCCATTTGTCCTAATTTCTCTTCTTCTAACAAACCAGATGACTACTACTACTTCTTCTTCATACATCTTCAATGTAGTGACAAAAAACGCTCTGTAGACTCGTTTGTCTTTTTATTGTAGAAACATGCCGGCGCAACATGGCATCCATTTAAGAAGACCCGCGGTTTATGTATTACTCAAAATGTAACGGTTCATTATTTAAGTTCTTTATACAGCACTGAAAACATAGTTATGGATCTTTTATTGCATTTCTGTCAATAGATCCTCCTAAATATTACACACTAGACCTTAAAAGTATGTTTTGAAATTAGATTGATGTAGGTGTATATAAATGTTATGATGAAGACTAAATCCACACAAACGTATCCACAGATTCATATCTGAGCATCTGTGGCAAAAATGCAGCAATTTTGTGGCAATTGTGAGCAAAGATAGAAAAAAATAAAAAATAAAAAAAATAATAGGAAGACAAATACATGAATGTGATTGCTGCTCACAGCTAAGAAGTGGAGAGTCTAATGTGCTGTTGGGAAATATACAGTAGAAGGAGGTACTGTATATATAGACTTCAATACTCCATTACCAAAGCCTGATCTGGGCATAATGATAAGCTCACGGAGAAGTCAGTGAGGGGGAGGTGAGTATTCTATTCACAGCAGAGGAAAGGGAAAAAAAGAGAAATGAATAGTCAGAATGTGACAGCGGAGCAGCAACCTTGAAACCTTAGGTGGGCGAGAGAGGAGCCTGAGGGGGCTTTATGTTAGTGAGCGAGAGAGCGAGGGGGGATCACAGGCCTATTGCTGCACAACGACAAGAGCCTCCACGCGGGGACAAGGACACGTGCGACTTCAATTCTCTCTCTGCTAGAGAAGGGACGCGGCCTATGTCTTCACCCCTGCTGTGCCAAGAACATAGAGGAACAGAGATTTGAGATTCATTACTGCACATTCTTATCTCAAAGCATGACACATGTGGATATGCATGTTAGTACACATACAGTATGTGCACATAAATACACATACATCAGCCTGTCTTCATATAATGTGGTGCCAGCAGGATACCTCACAATCCATTCTGCAGGTTTTAGCTTATTTAACATTTTATATATTTTATATTACTGATTTTTTTAACACATACTTTAATTTTGTACATTGATTGATGATGTTTCTTACATGTTCAAGCTTGAAGTGGAAAATCAATCACAGTGAACATCTCTTTGTCCTTATTATGTTGGACAAAGTTTTGTTACTGTCACACTGCCGTTGAGATCATTCACTCTTTGCAGGTACCGTCAGTACGACATTTTGTAAATGTCTTACATGCTTAAATTCAAATCATGGAATTTTTTTAGATGACCTTTTCCCTGCACAGACACAAACCCAAAATATGCACACGCAGGCGCGCACACACACACACACACACACACGCATACATCCCGTCTTTCCCTTTAGGATAGCATCCGCTGGATGAAAGGTGCAGCCCCCTGCCTCCCCCCAACCCCTCCTCTCTCCTCTCTCTCTCAGTTGTCAAACATCAAAAAGAAGTATGCTGTCTCCAGAAAGACTCACCCA
The DNA here is from genome assembly GCA_029875015.1 of Lepomis gibbosus. NCBI lineage: Eukaryota > Metazoa > Chordata > Actinopteri > Centrarchiformes > Centrarchidae > Lepomis > Lepomis gibbosus. The sequence goes on from JAPMOB010249479.1 coordinate 4,671, forward strand.
GGGCTCATAAGGGAGGGGATTTTTTTTTTTTTGGTGGTGGTGGTGGTGGTGGTGGTGTGGGGTAGATAGAAAAAGAGAACATGGCTGACATTGGTGCCTTATTCATGCCCCACACACTCCCCTTGTGGGCGAGGACAGGGTTCCACTGATTAGTGCGAGAATGCTCTAAAGAAAGAGAGAAGGTGCCATGCTGCTGCCGCTAGCAAAGTTACACAGAAGGAGAGAAGTGTGTGAATGTGTGTGTGTGAGTCAGTAAAAGGGAAGGAGAGAGAGAGAGACAGAGGGTGAAAGACATGGGATAGTGCGCTGTTGCAATGATTAAGTCATTTCTTATACTCGCCTTTGAGTGTTGTGTCTTTGAAGCTGCAGAGAAAAAGCCCCTCCCACACAGACATCATTAAGGAACAGAGGAATTGTCTCTCAAGTTGGTTGAGGAGGACGAGGAGGGGCGCTGGTGGTGGGGGTGTCAAACATTTCATCCACAAAGACACGACGCGACAGATTTGTATCGCAATCTTGGCATTTTGTTGTCTTTGTTCTGTTGCACTAACATGTCTGTGGCACATTTGGTTAGCTAACGGTTCTACTGCATTACTGAGGGCTAATTTAACGAAGTGGCATCATTTTCTAAATCACTGCTTAAAGCATATTTTTACACAATGTGTTAACTCCTTTCTGTTTTATTCTTATTTTAGCCTCCAGTAATCATTATCTGAGTCGTAAAGGTAGCAGCAGCAGCAGTGTTGGTGCTTAAATTAGTGAAGGAAGACGCATTCATATCCTCTACTAAAGTAAATGTAGCAATACCGTAAAGCAGACAATACTCTATTACAAGTAATAATTCAACATTCAAAAATATATCAGTGTTAGAATCAAAATCGGCTTAAATGTGTAAACTAAAAGTAGTAATTATAAAGAATGACACATAGTTTTGTTTCATAAGTTAAAGTGTTAAAATGCAGTGTTTTAATGTTGAAGCTGGTCCAGATGATGCCAAGTTTATCTACTTTATCAATTGTTTATAGTTTATATTTGTAGCAATGTATATTTGTTCATGAACTTATAATGTGTTTTGTACAGTGCATAAAATTTCAAAAGTTAAAGTCAGAAGAGTATTTTCCTCTGTAGTGGAGAAGAACTGTAGATTTGCAGTGGTTGGACTAGCTTTAGCGGTATAAGTAGTATCAGCGGTGAAACAGTAGTAGCAGTAATAAGGAAAAACAATTTTTATTAAGTACATTTTGTTACAAAAAAACTTGATATTAAAATTCATGCAAACACCCACCCAAACACTGTAAAAAACCCACGTCCACTCACAAACACACACATAACAGAAAAGAAAAAAACACCACCATGCCAATGATTGTACCGCCATTGTAACTTACTTTGTGTTTACTCAAGTGTTCACTGCAACTATTAAAAAACTATAAAATCTACATTAAGCGGTCGGGGCATTTGACAAAATGGCCATAAACTTGATCAAGTCAGATAACAGTTGACTTGAGAGCATGTAGGTGCAAAGTTCTGTCCAATAAGCTCTGGTGCTTACTGAAACAGTGCAGGTATTAGAGAAAAATTCTGTATTTTAATGCTAAAAATCCTAATCCTCCAGACTTAGTATATTGTAGTGTGTGTGATTGAAACTGAAATTGAAATAAGATCATACTAGATATTGAACAATGACCACTAATCCCCACTTGATCCAAATAGCAGGTATCTACAGTCTAATATTGCATCTCTATGTGGCTCCTATAAAAAATTGACCATGTGACTAGAAGACGGAGGAGAACATAACCGGTTTGTTTGTCTTCCTTTATCCCAGGCAAGATGAAAAGAACACTGTTAAGTCTGATGTTGTTGGTTCTCTCTGCCGTCAAAATGAAAGACTCCTAGACTGACAGACACAAAAGGGCTTTTTGAGATTTGTTGCAACTGCAGGAAGCCTCCTCTCCCTCCAAATTTGCCACTTGACAGTGATGGAGTGCCTGTCTAATACAATGATGTGTTGGTCCACAAGTGTGCACGCAGAGGCGCACCCGCAAACACAACTGGGAGTGTGTTCAAAGACTAGAAGGCTGTCTGACAACATCATTAGTGTGTCTGTGTCTGTGTGTATTACATCTCCTTTCTTCTCTATCTTACCTCTTTCCCCCTCTCCCCTGCTTTCTTTCTGTCGGTCTCTCTTGACGGGAATCGTGGGGAAACAGGTGGAAGTGTTCACAGGGAGCAGACATCATACATTCCCTCAGTTATGTCTCAGAAGCAGATCAATGTGCTGGGGTGGAGATATGTGCTGCTACTGGGTGACAATGCGGAAAGCGTAGATAATTCTCTCTGCAGGCATGAAGTGAATCTAAGTCTGGGCCCAGGTTGTACAGTGTTTCTCCCAGTAGAGCTCGCACTAAGTGTTCATCCTACAACTGAAGCTGCACCTCTAACACTCTTTTTCAGTTTCATTCAGGCTTCTTATTGCCACATTACCCCCAAATGACAGGCTGCGCCATGACAACAATTCACATGTCAACTATACACATCTAATCCTCTTTATCTTCCTTGATAAAACCAGAAACAAATGGAAACCCCAATTTCTTGTGTTGTGATCCCACTTAAATGCAAAACCAAAAAGGAGTAGTTTTCAGCAAATAATGATAAGGTGGGGCATTTCATTGGCTCCTGATATGCACTGCTGGCTGCAGACAACTCGTTTCAGCCAAATGATAGTGGTTAAACAGCAGTCTGAAACAAGTGAAAGTCCAATGCAAAACCTTCCATGTCTCTCTCTGCTGCTTGTATCACTCCACTAAGCCCCTCTTACCAAACCCACCACTTAGGCCTCGCTTGCCACAGCGAGAGCCTCGCCAAGACCTCCGGCCCCTCTCTCTTGGAGTGGTCTTCTCAAAGACGCCCCTGAGACGCGTCATGGCCCTGGGCAGAACGCCCCAGGCTTCAGAGGCAGCTGCGATAACATCTCACAGCGGGATGAGAGGCCAGTACACCGCTGACCCCCCTTAAATGTTGTTCCCCACTGTTTGTCATCAGTCTCTTTGCCACTCGTCGATACAAGCGCAATGGCATCGATGAGCCCGAAGCTCTGTGTGTAGCCGGGACATGCTGACACACGTGCTATGTATTTTACGCTGTTGTCAAAGGAGGGACGGGCAGTTCTTTCATTGATGCCAGTTGTTTCTCAGCCATTGTGTTTGCAAAACTTCTGAAGCAGAGCTGAAGATATTGAGGTTGAGTGAGTGGGAGCATGTGCCAGGAGGGGGGCTGCGCAGTGTGTCCTCCTGTCTCTGGTTGTTTTGACCTGCGGTTGATTCTTGCAAATGTTTTTTTAATTTTTTTTTTATTTTTACAGATTATCTGTCTCATGTATTACAGTCAGGGTTTAGTAAAAGTTTGAGCAAATTTTTCTAAAAGTTACTTACTGATCCTTTAAAATCAGCCAAAATGAATACACTTCCAGTTGGTGTGTATGGATGTATGCACCTGTTTCATGCCTGTTACACCACTAACACATTTTCCTTTTTTGCATCTATCTCGCACAGAATGAGAGCAAGTCTGAAAAGCATTGAGAACCAGGCAATAAAAAGAGGACTAACACAACAAAGGGTACACAAAAAGAAGAAAGGGGGAAAAAGACGGGGAGGCAAAATTGTGCTCTTCACTGCTGGGCCACGTGCCCCCTTGTCTCCACATGAGAGGGGGGCCTCTGATGAGGTGTTGATTGCCTGTGGGCACAAGTGGTTTCTCCAAACACTCACAAAGTGGCCTATTCTCTGATTAGTTTCAAGTGTTATAACGGAAAATAGGCCCAGACACTCGACCATACATTACAGCATTGAGATAGACCGTGAGGCGAGGGCTTTCATTAAAAAGGTGTCTCGTAAAGGTCCGGATGGACCCAAAGGTCATTTTGAGAAGAGTCTAAGTTTTCGTGGGGGTGTTCATATCCAGAGCCATCAGCTGTTTTGCCGTAGCCTCTTCGAGTCACAACAATGTGTTCAATTACTGCAGGCCTGTAGGATACTGTTAAAACAGACGGGTCACTGTGATAGTGGTGTGGACCCCAACAACACCCTTTGAGTGAATATGTGACCCACCAGTCAGAAGCCTTCTAGGGACTGATAAAATGCAATTGCTTTTATGTATGGCTTTTTTTCTTTCTGAGAGTTTTATGTTTTCCTTCATTTTCTTTCTCTTCTTCCTTAGGTGAATTGTTGGTTCTCTGCTGGTTTGTGTAGCATAAAAAAGTTCAGTATGCTTAAAACAAACTAGACATGTCGTCCACCCACATCTGGTGTAAGCGTATACCTGTTCCAAACGGCCACACTGACATTATGAATTGTTTTAATTAGCTTTAAGCTTAAATTTATTATTGAACACAGTCCCTTACACATAAGCCATCTGTGATGTACAAAACGTAACAAAGGTAGTTGTGTGAAGAATTTTTTAAAAAGATGCAAACTCTGTCTTACTTTCACATCTCCATTTACCTGGTCAATTGCTGTATATAGTAAATGTGCTTAGTGGATTATCTGTTTCTGAAAGATACAATCCAACGTCTTTCTTGAAATGAGTAAAAAAAAAAAAAATTGAGTCACATTACTGTAATAAAATGCGACACAGACTTAGTAGTTGGACTTTTTTTTGGTTGCAGTTGTCCGTTTTTTAGATATTTAGAGATGACCCTGGTTAAAATTAGGGTCACGTAACACAACATGTGTAAATGTATGTACGTTACGCATGATTTCGGTGTACACAAATCAACCAAAAGCAGCCTTAGAGAGACCAAATACTTTACATTTGAAGTTACAGTCTGTCTGTACATTGTTCAGATGACTGTTTTCCAATATGAGCTTCAGTATGTGTGATGTGTGTTCACAATGACCGCTATGGGAACAATATTCAGAGTTTTCAACATCAGTTTTGATTTGTCTGCTGTTGAGATGGTGTAAAGAATAGGCTGCACGGTTTTACAGCCTACAGTTGACATGTGGGACGATAGCTATTTACAGCGGCACAGTAAGTACACAATCGTGTACCAATAGGCAGCCAACGCACAGACTGACATCTGTCTGCAAATGCATATATGCTGAAACACACACACACACACACAACATGTATATGTGCACACAAAGACACACAAATACACACAGGCTGTCTGTGATGCACATGGCGACGTACAGGCACACAGACAAGACATGAATATTTAAGAAGCTTCAGTCTGCATGTGTTCCATATATGTCACCATCAGTGTCTCAAGAGCTGGTTGGAGGGCAGGGGGCTGATGAGCAGTGTGTGTGTGTGTGTGTGTGTGTATAAGTGTGTGTGTGGCTCAAAGTGGCCATCTTCATATATCATGTAGCTCCTCCTCGCCAAGAGCACTGCTTCTGTCAAGTGTGTGTGATGAGCACCCACAAGACCTCTCCGCTCGTCACCCCCTCATCTGTGTGTGTGTGTGTGTGTGTGTGGAGAAGAAGGGAAAGAGAAAGAAAGAGGGAGAGAGAACATGATGTGCATCTGCTGTGTTGAGAAAGCAGGTCAGTGGGGTAGGTTGGACTGTATGTGAGTGTGCTTGTGTGTATGTGTGTAGTTGGGTGGGAGGTTTGTTATAAATCTCCTTAGAGCAGTCAAGCTAGACGTTTATTGCAAATAGTAGGTTTCATTCAGAAATCATCACAATATGTTTCACAAACCAGAAAAACTGCACAAAACAGATGGATAATCAGCAACTGAAACTGTCAGCTAAAGTTTATTTGTGAGAAGACAATGATGCTCAGAAACATTTGGTTGATTGTGACAGTGACAAAGT
>JAPMOB010249480.1:0-12259 GCA_029875015.1 Lepomis gibbosus
CCCGTGTTGCTGTACGAGGATCAGCTTTCTGCAACACTAACCAAGACACCCTGTACTAACTCTGCATTGAACCCAGTGGCTCCAAATTTAGACACAGAGACACAGGGGCAAACTTGTTATTTCAGTATGTGAACTTCATGTCCCATTTATCTCATTTACACCCTTTTATTCTGAGCTCATACCTCTGCTCATTTCCAGTTTAACATTATTCCTGTTAAGACCTATTTTTTATGGTGACAAACCTCAGTCACTCCTTTTATCTCCAATCTCCTTATTTTGTTTTAACAGATGCAAAAGACATTTCCCCCCTCTGTCTCACTAATAAATTGTTTACCACTAATTGTGCCAGACTCAATATAATCTTTCTATTTCTATTTCATTATATAATCACACAGGGATATGCATTTGTGCTTATATAATTCAGTCCCCGACAGGATGGTTTGGACTGGAAAGTGTCTGTGAATGTCTGGAGCGCATTGCTGTGATATAAAACAACCAGCCACTGGTTGCATCAGGAGTTTGGTCATATATCACAACCATTAAAAACTGGGTCTCTGGTGATGTGGACAGGCTCTGCTGTTTGTCAGGCGAAGACAGATGAGGAGTTATCATATGATGTAATGGTGCCATGAGTTTTCATGAGCCAAATCTGTGGTCATGTGTTATGAATGTCACATCAGTAAGTGATACCATGTCTGTGCAGGGTAAGTGAATATGGTTTGATTGTTTGATTCTCTCCTCCTGTTCACACACACACACACACACACACACACACACACACACACATACATTCATTCAGTGCATGTCCCCCCACGGTATCACTGTTGCCTCCCACTCACAGCCTTATTGGTGGTATTCAGTCCTCCCTCTAAACACCTGTGACTTGAAGTGGTGAAAAAAGTATTAAGTACTTGCTGCTTTTGTCAAGCACTAATGCGATGTAAAAAAACTAAGTGAAATTCAAAATCTTAAGTATTTCCATCAAACCATATTTGAAGTACTAAAAGTAAAAGTACTCACTTTGCAGAATGGTTCATTTCAGTATATTATTATTTTATTTAGTGATGCATTAATGTGGAAGCATTACTAATGTTGCAGTAGTGCTAAACCTACCTTCATCCATAATAATACATTGTAATAGTATTACTTAATTTATACTTTATATTAATAGTCTGCAAAGTAACTAATGTCAAATAAATGCAGTAGCATAAAAAGTACATTATTTCCTCTCTGAAATGTAGTGGAGTAGAAGTATAAAGTAGCAGGAAATTGAAATACCCAAATGCAGCACAAGTTCCTCAAAATTGTACTTGAGTAGCCTACAGTAGCCTTGTTGTGTAACTAAATATACTTAGTTAAACTCCACCACCTGTAACTGGAGAAATCCATACCCCTTAAATAAAGAGGACGGGAGTGAAAATCCACTCCAGTTAACCTCTAAAGTGGGCACAGGCTCAGTATGCTGCCTTCAGGTGCCAACAGCTTGTTTCCTGAAGACCTAAATTTTTTGCTTTTACCCTTTGTGCAGGTTCTGTGAGTCTACTGTGGACTGTAGCTAATAACCATGTGCTACACTGTGGTGTTATTTACAACTGAATGTTAGCTAAAGGCCTACTTTAGTGTGCATGGTTATGGGTTAACAGGCCTATTCAAATACTCAACCTTTATAAATGGTTTATAGGCTGCAATTAATGGCTTTATTAATGCTTTAGAAACATTTACCAAAGCTCTATAGATCGATTATAAACCACTGATACCAACATTTTTAAGGTTAAAGGGTTGTGAGTTTTTCACTTTATTCTAAACGTTCAAGTCTGCAGTTATAAATGTTAATAAGTCATTAATAAAAAGTAATGACTAACTTTCCAAGAAACCACATCATTTCAGTCATTTGCAATGATAGGTCTAAATGTTAATAAATCTTTAATATATGGTCTCTCACAGCAATTTATCAAACATGCAATTGTAAATGTTATACGGCTATTAATGAATGGAGCATGGATCAGATGCCTTTTTCCAGAACGTGACTGGTTGAACAGGATCCTCCTGATGAATTTAAGGGTTAGAGCAGGATTTCCTTTGCAACCCGCTATTCTTATTAATGGCTCATAGCTGATCTATAAAGCATCAGTAAATTATTTATTAACATGTGTAATTAATAATTTAATAATTTAATACCGGACCAGAGACAACAGGAAATTATCCATGTAGGCTAAATCTACCTCGTTTACAATGAAACTGCTAATATAAACAAAAATAAATTCAATGACAAATAGGTAGGCTATCAAAAGCTCACTTACAGGCAACTTAGTGTGATGTAGCCATGGCCTTAAATTCACAACAATCATTTTCAAAGCCCTCTGTTTCCCCAGATGCTAGTCACAGCATAAACCTGAGGGTAATGGGGAGGGACAGAACAAAAATAAAATGCTCTGCTGTCCAAATCTGATTTCAGTTTTTGGACTTTCCACAAATCCTCTTTCCTATTTAGTGACGTATTCCAGCATTTCACCCCTCCTGGCCTTATTTATTTAAATAAAACCATCAGAGGAGGGTACATTACACAACTCATGGACATGTGAAGGGTGACAAGACACTGTTGTTTGTAAGTTTTGTACTGGGTCAAGCCAAAGACACTGGGGATAACTGATACAAGTAACTCAAATTTGTACTTGCAAATGCAGTAGCTGAGTGCACGTATGCATACTCACAGCCCACAAAGCTGGATATCACTGTAGGTTGCTCGAAGTGCGAACATCCCATATTCACTCACACATCTCCAGGGTACTTAAACGCATCCTTTACCCCGAGTCTTATACGTCAGCGGTCTTTTAACTGAGCAGCAGTGCACTGGAAGTTCAGTACAAGCGGGACAGTTTTACTGCGGGACTTCACTGTCAAATGACTGGGAATTTGTACAAAACATAGCCTATCTACCCAGGTACAGGTCTTCATCCAGATGACCGTGACTCAAGAACGGCCGTTGACCTACGCCAAAATGAGAGCGCTTGTGTCGTTTTTCTCAGGTAGGGATTATATCCATGGACTGTATATAAAAACATTAGAGTCAATTTGACCGTTAACGTTTGCGCCGTAGCAACGCCACCTTTGCATCATACAGTCAAAAGTAACGGTTAACGCTAACTTACAAAAAATTCTTCTACAAGAGACAAAATTGCCTTGTATTAGAAAGAGGTGAACCTAATAATATAAGAGTATTATTGGGTTCACCAATAATATAAGTATTTATCTTTTAAACATTCAGAAAGATAAGACATAACCTAAAAGTATCTGAACAGTTTTACAACTTCATAACCTGTTGAGTTAAACTGATATTACAGCTGTTGAACTCTTGTGATTAACCCCCTGCCTGTCATACAGCACTGCTCAAGGGGAAGAAAGTTGGCTTCAGTGACTTCTTACACAAACGTCTTTCCAGTCAACATCTATGCCAACAGTAAGTGAGAAAAACTTTATTATTTACAGCTTTTGACTTTGTGCTTAATCTGCTAAAAAGAAATCCCAACATGTACTGTTTTTGACCTCCTGAAGCCTGGACCCCGAGCAAATCCTGCTGCCACAGTGCAAGCTGAGAGGAGAGGAGGGGGACGAAGGCACAGTGAGTACAGAGGGAAGGTTTCTATTAAATGATTAGTGTACTGAGTGTTGACAGGAGATGAAACTAAATCTGACCGTCCCGTATCTCTATCTTTTCTCTCCTCAGGGCTTAGAGAACACGCAAACCTCACAGTAAGTAATTTTTACACCTGATGGCTGGAAATGTTTCATGTGATATAAAAGGTTCTGCAGATTAACACTTAAAATATACAGTTATAAAGAGATTGTATGTTCTTGACTAAGCTGTCACAAGCAAACAATTTTTTTTTGCAATATGCAGTCTCAGATTGTTTTACTTGAGCGCCCCACTTTGGAAACCACTGCCCTAAGTAGTCAGATAGATAGTTAAAAACAGGAAGAGTTCATTTACTTATCTATCAACTGATCAGTGTAGCATTATTAAATCATTCATTAACCACAAATTAGTGTCAAACAGCTTAAGAGCATGCCTTATTATAAAGTAGCATTGTATCACAACACATATCTGACAGTATCCTTTTGTTGTGTTAACCAGAACGAAACCCTCAGATTTTGACTACCTCAAAGTCATTGGCAAAGGAAGCTTTGGAAAGGTAGCGATTTTTTGTTTTTTGTTCTTTTGAAATGTTGGTGGGGTTTTTTTGTTTGGACATTAAATGACACACGGCTCAAACTTTTGCAGGTGTTGCTGGCAAGACACAGACAACATGGACGCTACTATGCTGTGAAAGTGCTGCAGAAACAGATTGCCAAAAGGAAAGAGGTGATCTATCTATCTATCTATCTATCTATCTATCTATCTATCTATCTATCTATCTATCTATCTATCTATCTATCTATCTATCTATGTACTTACTGTATATGTTGTGTCTCTGAGGCAGAAGCATGTGATGGTTGAGAGAAGCGTACTACTGAAGGGACTACATCATCCATTCCTGGTGGGGCTGCACTTCTCATTCCAGACACCAAACGCTCTCTACTTTGTCCTGGACTACGTTAATGGAGGGGAGGTATGTTCTCTGTCAGCTGTGGGATGGTTTAGTCTCCCTTTGCCCACAACCATCACTTTGGAAAGGAAAGGTTTCAGATATAGAGTAGAATTTACAAAGCATATTACCCACATAGTTAGCTACATATTTCTTAAACCAGCAGTTAAGAATCAGTACAGTTTAGTTCAAGTTCAAGTTCAAGTTCAGTGCTGCAAGTCATTTTGAGACCAACAGTCATCAAAGCCAGGGTCAACCAGTTGTAACCAGTCTCTCCATGGTGCTGTTGTGTTGAATTTGGAATTTGTGAAGTCTGTGTATGCTAACACATGCTTTTGTCCTCAGCTTTTCTACCACCTTCAGAGGGTGGGGAAATTTCCTGAACCCAGGGCTGCTTTCTACGCTGCAGAGATGGCCATGGCGCTCGGCTACCTCCACTCTCTTGACATCGCTTACAGGTAAACACACACACACGCACACACAGACAAGCCACTGCAAAGTCACTCTTCCAAGTTTGTCTTGGCTCACTGCCTGCTCACTTTCTTTGCTCATGTTTGATTTAGATGTGTTCCACATGGTTTAAATGATTCATGCTGGGAAATCCCAATGATATGTTCCCTTTAATAAGAGAGCTCTGCATAGAAAATGTTATCACCAAAAATGTGGCAATGCCACATTTAAAAATAACCAATAAAGGAAAACAAGGTGAAGCTAGAGGAAAGGGGAAACGAAAACAGCAATATCAGAAAGTAACAGTTTTGTCCCATCTGTTTCTCTGCCAGAGACCTCAAACCAGAGAACATCCTGCTGGACAGTGAGGGTCATGTGATGCTGACAGACTTTGGGCTTTGTAAAGAAGGAGTGGCCATAGGTGGGATCATGCATACATTCTGTGGGACTCCTGAGTACCTCGCTCCAGAAGTGCTAAAAGGCCGCCCATACAGTCTAGCAGTGGACTGGTGGGGCCTTGGCAGTGTGCTTTTTGAGATGCTGTATGGACGGGTGAGTGCAGGTGAAATAATCTTTTTCCTTTCATTGAATCACCCTTTTCAGCATTTTCACCTTTCTCCGTCTCCCTGTTCTGTCTCTCAGCCTCCATTTTATAGCCGTAGCAAAGCAAGGATGTTTGAGAACATACTTCATGCTCCTCTGCAGTTGCGTAGTGGCGTGTCTAGGGCTGCCCGCCCACTGTTGAAAGGATTGCTGGAAAGAGACGTTTCCAAACGCTTAGGGGCGAGCCGCGATCTTGTAAGTGCACACACAAAAAAACAAAAACAAGCAACAATGCATGTAAACACACGTAACCGCAAAGGGTCTAATTCAGTGCGTCTCCAGGCGGAGCTACAGGAACATCCCTTCTTTGCATCCATCAACTGGGACGACCTCTTGGCCAGGAAAGTTACACCTCCGTTCATCCCAAAAGTGGTACGGGCGATTCAGCAATAACAAAATAATAAATAAGAATTACAAGAAATAAATGAGTGCACAGTGTACTTGAGTGTTTGTGTTTATTCCCGTTTCCCCTCCAGAATGGTCCCTGTGATGTCAGCTACATCGACCCCGTGTTCACATTACAACCTGTCCCTGCCTCCGTGAATGAGAGGTGCCAGGCAGGCGGGGGTGGCAGCTGCGAGGCCTTTCAAGGATTCTCCTTCACGAACCCAGCAGAGTACATGGCAGCAGAGCTGGGTTCATAACAACGCCAAATCCTCTGGGAGCATGTTTGTTCAAATATTTATTTTTTATGTCATACATTTTTAAATCAATGTCTATTTTTAAACAGTCAAGCAAAAAATTCTTACACTAACACACTAACATTGGTTTCGCCACCAAATGATAGCATATTTTTAAGTTAAGTATCAATGTGAAATAGGCTGGACCTACCTACCTCTATCTGTTGATTGATGAAACAATAAACACTTAATCTGAAGCAGTTTTATTTACTTTAACACTTTCCATTTATGTCTTTAAAATATACAACAAACATTATATTGCAACTTTCCCATTCTGCTGTTACATTCTCAGCTTACAAAAGTAATGAAAATACTTCTCAGGGTGCCTCTAAATCCTGCATAGTGCATTGTGCATCAAAAGCAAAACATAGACATCTCCTTGTGGCATTTACATGTACAAAATAGGATGCCAGTCTGTTGGCAACCCGTAAACACAAACTGGACCCAGCTTTGACTTCATGTCATGGTGAGGAAACGGTGAGGAGTATTTTTTTTTTAGTGACAAACAGAAAAAGCCCATCATGGAGGAGAATCTAATGGTGTCTCCAGGAAGAGAACATCTGCTCTCATCTTTTCTACCTCACTTCACAAGACTGACTGAAACAGCTAAACACAGAGTAACTTTCTGTCTCAGTAGAGACTAAGTTTCAGTAGAGGCTGAAGGAGGCGTAGCTCTGGTCACTCTGGCAAGTGAAGTAAGCAATCAGCTGACCATTGCAGATCATCAGAAACAAGCCGCTACCTATGGAACAACAAAAAATTTATGAGTATAAAAGAATTGAGTATAAGAGAATTGAGCTAATAAAGTTGAATGCAATAACTTCCAGATGAGTTGCCAGTAATGTTTGTTTTACCTAAAGCCAGCCACCACTGCCACACCATGGGAAACTCCAACATCACTGCAACGTGGAAACAAAACTTGCAGTTTCACAACACATTCTGTAATTTGCCTGTGTACCTGGTTGGATATATTATTAAACGTGCGCTCACCTAGGCTGGTGATCATTACATGCACAAGTGTGACTGTGACAGCATAGTCCCAGACCCGCCTCCTCACCACTGCGGCAAACAAAAGGCCACTGCAAAAGTAGGTGAGCTCCAAGGACAGGAGGTTCACTGAGGAAGACCAACATAGTGAAAAAACACAAAGTGAAAAATGTTCATGCTCATTTTCGATCATGTTGGCTGCATTCAGTGTGCTCACCCAAGTACTTGGAGTTGGATTCCGCTGGTTCAGTCTTAAAGTCAAATGGAATCAGTCCGTCAAAGTGTTCCAACCTGAATGAGAAGTGAGATAAGAGGGGAAACTAGTGCCAGCAGAAAGTGTGTTAAACTACTGGAAAGTGTAAACACATCTCATCTCGTAGCATTGGTAAAAGGAGTCTCCAGGTAAAGACTACATGGTGTGGATAAAGTAATATAACCACTTTTTAGATAACTAAAAACTGCAATAATGGATCCACGGCCAGATTATCCCACTGTGCTGCCCAAGTAAAAATTAAAATGTTTAGACCTCCTGCTTTATGTGCATTGTGTCCCATAATATACATATAAAGTTCAAACTGCAGACTACATATGGCTTCATATTTTGCCTACAAAATCAGCAAAAAAAACCATACTACCTGTCATGGTTTGCCATGTTATCAGTGTACATAATTTTAAGGAAAACATTAAAAAAGTTCTTAAAAGTCTGTTTTGACATAGGGCTTAGGGCCCCTCTACATAAGGACCTCAGGTGAGGTAAAGATGCAGGACACATATTTAAAAACTTACATTTTCCGCTGATATACTTTGTTTTAGTGGTACATATTCCAACATTCTTAAAACTGATTTGCATTTAATTAGTTTATGACAAACCTGGATCAGGGCCCCTGAAGATCTGAGCCCAGGATCATATAGGTTGCTTGTATCAAATTTAGTTTCATCTTGGGCTGTCTTGTGGGCCATTGCAGACTGGCACGTCATAAATCTCCTTTACATAATAGATCATTCTGCAGTTATTTTGATAGTTGCGCTTTTGGTTACAGGTAATTGTGCCACTTTAAAACTCCATTAGTTGACTGAAAATACTCAGTGATGATTTCTAGACCTCCTATAAGGCTCCTCTGTGTTAAATTGCATTTAATTAGCAGTGTTTATGCGACTGTGTCCTTATTAACTACCCACTGTTCATTACAGCAGAAGTGTAGATATTTACAAGGTTTCTTTGAAGAGCTGGTTACGCGCACACTTGCCTCTGCCCATGCAAGTAAAAGATTCTCACCTGAAGGCACCGAAGCACACACTCCCAATCATGTAGAAAAGGGAGTAAAATATGGCCAGACACAGTAGCAGATTGAAGAGCACGGCCTGTGGGGTTGAGACATGGAGATGGAGAATATTTCACAATACAGTATCTAATTTATCTAGTGGGCAGCGCCACATAATTCACACGTAACGCTACATGATACACAACACTAACCTGGAGCTTTGTTGGCAGTCTTACATATGATAGGCTACTTGGATGCAGGGGGAGGGATGTGCGCTGTAGGTACAGACAGCGACTCTATCTGCTGCAAAAACTGACCTGCTGCATACATTTGGGTAATAATAAGTGAGTTTTTGTATCTGTACGTCACAAATATAGAACTAAGGTATAACAAAGCCTGTCATTCCCTCTTCATGTATTTTATCGCACATGATATCCCTGCAGGCAATCCTGATTAACAGATCCCAGAGACGCCTGATCGGGCAGAGAGCTGTTGGCTAAATAATGACACGGTAACTGTCCTTACCTTCGAGTCGACCGCTTTCCCTTTGAATGCCATCTCATGGTTTGTACTTGATTTTATATTACAAAATAAAGCAGACTGCAGCACGGTGCACTACCCCGTTAATCTCCTCCCCAAGAAACTGGTCTTGTCCTGCCATCTAGCGACGAACACAGGAGCAGCGCGCCGCTTCCACTGCCGAGCACTGAACTCATTTCACCTCCGAGTATCAGGACGGCCTTTGTTGACTGAAATAAAGACTTATCTCACTATACCTGTTAGCTAGCAACTAAATTCAATACCATGGACAATACGGCGTTTCTGTTCATGTGGAGTGTAGGCTATTGCCATCAAAAGTATGGCTAAAATGGGCCAAAAGATCTGTAGCTTTATTATACCGGAGGAATCATAACCGCCCTATGTGGGAGGGATTGAGTACTGCAGGGTAGCTGGAGATCAGATGGTTGAACATGATTATTTGGACCACTAGCGACCCAGCAAATACTTAAAATCAATTTAAAGACCTCAATACCCACAATAATCTCAGGATATGATAAAATGGATTAGCGGTGCCATTAAAACCATAACGTTACATCCAGCAGCCTAGACGTGCCATAGGAGATGCAACATACTGCGACACACATGGCTTGTTGGCTGTTTGATATTAACCAAAATTAAACCCTACAGAAGTATTTTAGCTCATGACGTGGTGTTTTGTTGGGGTTTGATTAGGCTAAACTCAATGTGTGTGCTCATCCTGTTCGAGTTAATGTAACGTTACTGGTTTTGATGGAGCACCAGCCGATGTGATGTATTTAACAAAAAAAGAAGACAAACCCAGACTCTGTGTGAAGCAACGTATTCTGGTTCGTGTTTGGTTAGAAAATGTCACTTCGGGTGATTTTCCAGGCCTGAGTATTTAATCCTATGCTGCAGTTAGCACCGGCTTGTAAACACCGGTTATCGCCTGTGCTTGGGAAGAACATACACAGTTTGACTGTTTGACGATGGTAGAGGGTTTAAAACTGGGGAGAAAACAGCTACTTTGGGCAGAAGGGAACAAACCGCTCCTCAACGGTTATGGAAGACACTGCGGTCTCTGCGCTCCCTTCATACACACTCGTACTTCTCCAGGGGAAATACTTATATGGCTGTTATGAGCAAATGGGAATATGAGCCTCAGCCTATCGGTAGTATTCCTTGTATCGGCACCGAACTGAGTTTTGGGCGTGCTGTAAGTGCAAACAGGCCTGGTATTGACCACCGATAGTAAACTGAACTTTTCCGAGACCCAAAGTTGTCAGGCAGCGCATCTTACACGCATGCGCATCCTTCTATCCAGCTCTAAATAAGAGTTAAAACAGAAACGAGGTGAGTTCCACATTTTTAAAACAATACGGGCGTAAATACTAATTTATTGCTGTTAACAGTGGCGACTTTTGAAAAAGCGGCCTTCGTTTTGCTAATTAGCGTTAGTTCGCATTATTTCCACGCTGATTTAAAACGGCGATAATAAATCGTTTTTTTCAAGTTTCTATTGAAGAAATGAATCAAGCAACACTGTTGAAGCTTGTAACAGTAACGCCGTGTTATTCCGAGTGTGCGTGATAGTGTGCGAAATATTGGCGTTTTGCAAAATGCGTTTTCCTATTGTTATTAACCGGGAAACTTATTTATTACAGATTGTCCTTAGCTGGCTGCATCCAGTCACAATGCTACGGCTAGCTGTCTAGCAATCCTCCGTTCAGCTGAACGGAGTGGAGCTAGCTGACTGTTAGCTTTATATCAGCCCTAGCTAGCAACCTGGTCTGACATTCCGTGACAAGGGGAAAGTGAAGAAAATAACCCGAGTGAAGGAAAACACCAAGTCAGGAAATTACACAGCAAGCAGTTGCTTTTGTTCAACGCGTAGCGGCTTTACATGATTTGTTTAAATGGGTAACTTGAGTAATTTACATAGTTTAAACGTGTTGGTGGCCTCTTCCTATGCTCCGCCATTTTGTATAAGACGAATGCTAATCATGGGCGCTCTTACATACACTTTATTTATGGCTAGAATAAAACTGAGGTATTAAGTGCAAAGTCAAACTTAATTAAGCTCCACCAGCTCGGGCTGTTGTTTACTTTTCACATGGTTATGACCAGTATACAAACAGAAAATATCACCTTAATTCAGTGTTGAACATGCGTCAAGACCAAAACAATATACCGTAATATTCGTCGGATTAAAACGCTTTTAAGTTTGGCCAGTCAGTGCAGAAAACAGTGTTCTCTTTAAAATTGATAAACAAATGAGCCTCTCAGTTGTTTATAACCAGGCAAACGGCCGGGTTTAAGAGATACTGTTAAAACAAGGAAAAGATGAACTTATGTGGTTAACTTAAAGTTGAGGCATTTTTCCTCATGTTTGTCAATAATCCTGATGAAGGTTCACTCGGATGGGGCCGTTTGTGCACGTATTTCCCCGTTAGTTGACCAACAAAACAATATTATTATTGACTGTGTTGTGTGAAATCGAAATGCATGGTGTACCCTACAAGTCGGCACACACTCGCCATCTAGCGGTGATGTCGGACAATGCTGTTTACAAGTGCAGAAGCTGCATTTGTCGTTGGGAGCACTTTGCAGGTAAAACCATTCAAGGGGGCTGCTTCACTGTGATAATCACTCACAGTCAACACAAAAGACGGAGAACAATACCATAATTTAAGTCAGAGATGTGAAAATGTTTACTCAACCTCTGTTATATTTTGAACATTTGCAACCTTTTCCTCTCAGTATATGACAATATCTTTCATGTGACTTTTATGTCTTTGCAGGGATATCGGCCGAGTGGGAATGACTGACACCCCACCCAGTGATGGCCCCTCCCAGGGAGCTGAGTTTGACATTATGGGTGCTCTGGACTGGAAGGATGGTATTGCTACGCTGCCCGGTAGTGACATCAGGGTATGACAGAAATATGTGTTCCTGTCCAGGATACACATCTTATATTGTGTAAATGTTCGTATGGAAGTGTCTGATCACATACACAAACATTCATGTTAGGTTAGATTTCATAGTAGAGGTAGGCCTCCCCCCTGAAAAGAATTAATACCACCATGCTAACTTTATTAAAAAAATGCGTTAGTTTTTTATTATGGGTAAGTAATAGCTACTCCTGTCAGACAGTAAAGTGGACTAAACTTTACAG
>JAPMOB010249483.1:0-14346 GCA_029875015.1 Lepomis gibbosus
ACCCCACAACCCATCCTGAGAGAAAACACTGCAGTAAAGTGCCGCGGGATTGTCCTTTACTTGTTAAAGTATCACGTACTTTTCCCTCCTTTTACTTTTCAGTAGAGCTGCAACGTTTAATTAACGAACGGCCGTTTTTTAAGCCAAACATCCAACACAGCTTTTAATAATTTAGGATTTGTTGCTTCTCTCTGTGTTGGTGGAACTATGACTGAAATATTTCACTTGTTTTCTAACATTTTAGAGACAAAACGATAAAAAAGCTGCAGCTTAATCAAAAATGCAGCTGCGACTTTCAGATTCATAGTTTATATTTAAAAAGCTTTGAATAAACCTGTAAAGGTTCCTTTTGGATTTTAATACGCAAATTAAAAGCTTAGTAATCATCCAGGGATCCCGTATAGAAAAAATGACGCGCATCGATAATCGTTTTATAATCACAGCCCTCTGAATCGTGATTGCATCGAATCGTTTTGGTTAAATGAACTGAACGACTGTGGAGAATCTAAGCGATCTAACGACGTGCAGCATGTTGATGATCACACGTTTAAATATTTATATTTGTATTAACGATCTGAGCAGCTAAAGCGGCGACCCCGCGGGGTTTAATAGGTTTAAAACAGACCAGGCTTCTAAAGGGGGCGTGCCAGGAAACGGGGCAGGCGGCTGCTAACTGAAGTTTTTCAGGAGTTAAACCCTGGAGGGACTGTAACATGTATAAACATGCTGATTCCCCCTCGAGCTCATCCACAGTTTGATTCTCCTCCATTATTTTCTCACGTCATCGATCAGTTGTTTGGTTTAACCAGCGCTCCCCAAAGTGACGTAACTCGAACGTCTTGAAACCAGGAAGTATTCAATATTTAAGACGCTGGAATCAAAAACGACTCAAACCGTTTCATCGAATATCAGAATACTTTGGAGCAGCAATGAGCCGCCGCTCTGACACCGCTCAGTGCTGCGTCTGGACCGCACCCCCATAATAAAGTCATAGCTGTGGATGTTCAGGGAGGCGGCGGCTTTAGATCAAACCTGCAGCCTGGACGCGTAATAAAAATACAGAAGGAGAGAAGGAGGCCAGAGGAGGAGGCACAGCCAGGCCTCCTCTCCCTTATCTGGCTCAAACAAAACCTAAACAACAGGTGTCACCATCTCTGCCTGTTAACCCAGGTGTTCTTCATCTGGTGGCGTGCGTTTTATCGCCTGCCCGCCGCCTGTTTCAGGTCGTTAGGATGGAAGGAAAGGAGGAGGAAAGGAGAGGAGATAAGGAAAGGAAAGAAGGAGGAAAGGAGAGGAGATAAGAAAAGGAAAGTTAAGCAAGAACGCGGAGGAAACAAAAGAAGACAGGGCAAAGATAGGAAAGGAAAGAAGGAGACGAATACAAGGAAAGGAGAGGAAATGAAAAGTAAAGAAGGAGAAGAAAGGAAACAAGGAAATGAGGCCAGAAAAAGAGTAGACAAGGAAAGGAAAGGAAAGGAAACAAGGAGATAAGTGTCGTCTGACATGATGAAGAAGGAGGGACATTTTATGGTCAGAGGAGAAAAGTGCCGACGCTGCAGATCTCCGCCACCCGGCTGCTCGCTCGTTCATCCAATCTGTTTCCCTTCACCGCGACAAGCACACACACACGTGCGCGCACACACACGTGCGCGCACACACACGTGCACACGCGCACACACACACACACACACACAGTCTGCTGACGCCTCACTTCCCTGCAGCCACCTCACACCAGTTAAACGGGGGAAGACGCTCCGACAGGAAACACTTGAGAGGGATCTGGTCACGTGGTCGGACGGCTCGGCCGCTCTGAAACTGACCCGTTCAAATATTCATTACATATAAAGTTGTTTTTGTTTTCATCTGGACGATTACGGCTGACGGGAATCAAACCGTGTCGATTAATAACATAATAAACACAGAAACCTGAGAGGAGCTCGGATCAGCTGAGGTGTCCCGAGCCTTTCACCTCTCAGGCTGCTTCTGCTGCTCACGCCGAACTTTCCCACCATGCACCTGCACAACAGGGCCGCGACCAACGATTAGAAGTTTCCTGAATTCACTGAAACATCGTGTTTCGTCCATAATACCTTCAGTTCACTGTCACAGAAACAGGAATCAGAGACATGAACTTCTTTTCTTAATAAACGGCTGATGGACTATGAAAAGCTCTTTAAAACACGCTTTCCACCGGATGAAGGTCATTTGATGTGATCGAAAGCTCCGGAGACCCTGAGGTGAGAGCAGAGCGGCCAGCAGCTCCTGTTTCATGAAACCTCAGATGAAACTGGATCACTGTACTGAAATGATTAGATTTTAGGTTATATCAAACGATTATGAGGCCGATAAGGAGCTTTATGAGCAGCAGAGACCAGTCCTGTTCCAGAAACCTGTCGGATTTGTTTGTTTTCTTTATAAAACCTGTTTTATTTTATATTATTAGGCTCGGCTGGTGCTCCGAGCAGCAGCAGCAGCAGCAGCAGCAGCACGGAGCTTCTTCATGAATAAGAGGTCGGCCCAGCGAATCGATCGGCCCGTGGTCCTGAGGGACGCCGAGGGCTGATCTCAATCAATCATCCTCTGACCACACGGCAGCTCCTCACAGCTCAGTTTTCCTCCCCCGATCTGTCAGATTCAGCAGAGAGGAGCGACAATATGTGTACGTGGCAAAATACAAAGTTAACTTTGGTTGTTGTCGTGCGAGCTGGAAACAGCAACGTGTCCTGCTGCAGCTACGGACCGAGCCACGGGCCGAATGTTGAGAGAAGAAACAAGAAATGACAAAGCACCAAACATCCGGCAGCAACACACCCACTCTCTAAGGGAAAGGTTTTGTGTCTATGTGACAAAGTGGGACACCACAGTCAGTGAAACAGGGTGAAATCTCTGCAGTCACAGTGCGTCCGCCAAAGAGCTTGTGAAGAGCTGACGGGCTCAGATTGTTGTTTAGTGTTTCCACCAACGTTTTTTAATGCGCAGTTTGAAGCGACGCATCAGAAAATCCTTCTTTTACGCTTGAGGTGGTTTTTGCCTTTGTGGAACCTGTAACTCTCGTCTGTTTCTGCTGTCGCTGTCTCGCCCGGTTGTGCAGAGTTCTGCACGCCTGCAGAGGATTTCCTGCAGCTTGTGGCTGCTAATGCTCAGAAAAAAGGTGGATGCAAAACTCTGCATAACACCGGATGTTCCCTTAACGTGCAGAGACACGTTATGGGAGCACTTTGCCCGCTTGAACCACATTCCTGAGGACCTCTTTCCATTGTTCTCAGATCTCAGTGGCCCTCAGGTTTTATGAGGCTGGTTTAGTTTCTGGTTTGAACCCATGTTTGGGCTTGAACCCAAGCCATGTTTAACGCCAACTACTGACGTAACTACGCTCGCCGTCGCCTGGTTGGATGATGGAAACGCACAGATTTTGCGACATTTCAAAAGTAGACATGAAACATGTCTGACAGCGTTAAGGAAAGGATCCCTACAGAGAGAGTAAGATCCTTTTTATTTAACTGGGTTCTCGTCACCAGACGTCACTGATAAAAATATAAATTTTATCTGTCTTTTCAAAAGAGTAAGATCCTTTTTGTTTTCAGAGTCTGAGAGGTGGGTCTCTGACAAAGCCTGGGAAAAGAGGCCCCTCAGTTTGCCTGGACAGTCTCGCTCACGTCCTGGATGCTTAACGGATCCTCTGATGTACGATGGTCAGCAGACGGGAGCCCAGACAGCCTGACATCCCTGTTTGACCTAACAGGGATGTTGTATCTTACTTATTAATCTCTGGGAAAAATTACTGTTTTGATAGCTGATGCATATTTTTTTCACTGAGTCTCCCACTTGGAAGAACGCTTGTAGTCCGCAGAGTGAACTCTGCACACTGTTTACATGCTCTGATGATCTTAACCGTAGCCTCCATGTTGATTCAGACTTAAGGGCACACGAACACTGAAGTCGGACGAAGGACTTCACGTCTCGGGAAACGGGACCATCTGAGGAGCACGTGAACGCACCGTGAGCCGCTCTGCTTCACACAGCTGCCTCCTCGCTCTTCATAAAGCCACCAGACTCCATAGACAAAAGCAGCAATTTTAGCTCCCTGTCTTAACGCTGCCTCGATGACTCAGTTTGTGTGACTTATCTGCAAGGTAAAATTACAGTTTTTATGAATGGAGTCTGGTGAGAGTAATATAGTGGCTGTTTCAAACAACAAAGGCCTCTCTCCTTTCCATGACGCTGTCAGACACTGTTAATAACAATCTGAGGCCGTCAGCTGCAAAAACAAGCTCTTCAGTGGACGCACTTTGGCAGCAAGGTGATTTAAACATTAGATGACAAAACACACAGGGAATCAGACCGAACAGCCATCTCTTTGTTTTTCAGCCCGACGTGTTTCTCTTCATCATTTTCTCGCTCTAAATCAATCACCAGCGAGAGAGGCGGCTGCAGTCGACGCAGAGCAGCTTACATGCCATTCATCACGTCTTCTGAAAGCAATGCTGATATATTATAGGAGCTGTTTATTCTGCAAGTCAAATTACAACCTGAACAGATGAATTACAGAAATTTAAACTATTTTAATAAATGATTTTTAATGCAAAGATTTCCAGGTCCAGATTCTTCTCAAAGGTGACTATCTGCTGCTTTTCCTCATCTTAAAACAAAGTATGTTAAAACCTCCCCCACCGCCGGTCTACACTGAACACGTGAAGATGCTGCAGCCGGCGGTCAATACTAATGTGCAGCGCTGCAGTTACGCACTGACAGAGCAGGAGATGCTTAGTGCTACGACAGATGTTTGTGCACAGTCGGACAGGCGAGATCGCTTTGTTCCACCTCAATCGATTTTAAGCTTCCGATCTGAGAAGCCAGAGAAACGAGAAAGAGTTCAGGTGCCTCACGATAGTTTTTGGGGTCGTTTTAAATGAACTTTCACCAGGAAGTTACCTTCTGTCCATCGGATTCGCCTGCGAGTCTCCTGCTTCGTTGCAGAAAGCCGACACAGTCAGAACATAACAAGCTGCGGGACTTAAGATCTAATTGAAGCAGAAAAGGAGTTTGTAAAAAATATTGATGCGTCCAAATACAGACTTCAGGAGGTGAAGCAGCTCCAACAGGAGTGTGTTTATTTATACTTTTATTCTCTGCACACCTTCAGTTTCATGAGGCAACAAGGAAGTCAGTTCATGACTTCAGCTGTACTGGGAAGCTCTGCAGAGAGAGTCTACCTGTTCACCTGTTCACCAGCTCTGCTGGGAGGCCCAGGAGGGGGGGGAGAGAGAGAGAGAGAGAGAGAGAGAGAGAGAGAGAGAGAGAGGGGAGGGGAAGTGTGTAGGAGTGTGAATCCTGGCTGCGACACAGTAAACATATGCTCGGTCGACGCTGGAAAGGGTGCAAATTGGAAAGTGAAAATATGCTGAAACACACAAACACAAACACAGTCGTGTTTTTTGGATAATTTTTGCAGCTTTGCAATTCATGTTTTCAGTGTTTGGGGATTCGGAAGAAGCAGACATCTCATTTCTTCCAGTTCACCCGAACACAGCGCGGCCCTCTGGGGTGCGTTCAGGGACTCGGCTGCTGATGATTTACACAATATTGGACAGATATCTGTACCGGCTCATCTCGGCTCTTTCACAACATCTGCTGAGGCTGAAAATAGACAAAGTGTTTGCATGCAAATGCAAAACGATCGGTGAGATTACGAAGGCGAGACACCGGAGACAGCTTCTTTCACATGACGTCAAAACGCAGCTGAAACTCTGTTTTTATCTGCAGTAGTAAAACATCATCAGCGTTCTAGTCTATGTGACATAATTACACAATGCAGGAGCAGCTGAGGGAGCCTTGAACTCGCTTTAGTCCAACAAAGGGTGATGGCGCCTTTTCTGCTGTGGACCGCTAAAGGACCGTGAACTCGGCGGCCAGCAGACTTTTGCTTTGAAATCAAAAACACACACAAACGAAAAATGGCTTCGTCCACAGTTACAATTGGGAATATGGTGGATTTTCAAAATAAAACAGCCTTTGCAGACTCCTGTTCGTACATCAACAATAAACAAGGTTAAAACAGACAAAAAAAGGAACAACTTAACCACGTAGCCTTCTTAACCTTAGAAGAAGGACAAAAATCAAGGACAACTGAACAAGTCAGAAAAATCAGACGCTCTTATTCTGAAATCCTCCATGTGTATTTGTAGCCTACAGAGAGCGGAGCGGCCTCGCAGGGAACCGTTATCCGTAGTTTAAGCAAACAAAATAAAAATTAACAACACGTTTTGTTTGTTTTTCTTTTGTTGTACACGGCCTGCGCCCGCTCTGATTGGTCAATAGGACCTTAACAGCAAGACGCGCATGGCGATTGTGATTGGCAAGCAGATCTGTCACACAAGGACGGCAACGGGATGGATCTGTAACTGCATGACGGCTCAGCTTTTTAATTAACCTCCATTTTAGTCGCCGTCTTCACGACTAGCTAATCGCGTTCTTACAAATAGCAATTTCAATTTGAAAACGTTTAATCGTTCAGCCTTAGAGTCAGTAATGTTGTTAGATTAGAGCTGCTGTCATTTAGGATCACATATCAGCCTCCTGATGCAGGTCATGGCCCAGCCCGTCCTCGCCAGAAAAATGTCCCTATAGGTTATTAAACAGCTTATTAGGACCCATATTGATGTTTTTAGTGACCTCTAGTGGCCGACGACTGCAGCAACGGAGGAAGTCAGTACACGTATTAGAAATAGCATCAAAAGCCGCGTAAGGAGGCCGAAAGGGGCCATAGTGTGAGTGCACCGTTTGATTGATTTCCATAGCGTGGTCCACACTTCGCCTGCTGCTCCACAATTAATAACTAGCATGTGTTGTCCAGCGCCACCCAGGGGACACAGGAAGTGGCGTTTAACTCCTCAGTGACCGCTCCAAAACGCACCGCGGCGACCCGCGTCCGAAGGGCAAGAGCCCACCCAACACCGCTTGCAGCTTCAATTTGTTGATTCAGTCTTTTAGGTAGTTTTAAAGCAGTGCTGGTCCTACTGGTTCCAGTTCCTCAGATGTGGATGTTTACTGGTTGTCTTTGTCTTCTGTGATAGTAACACTGAGATAAAATGGGACGAGGTGCAGCAGGTTCCAACACGAAGCACCCAATGAAACAACAGGCTCGTATCCGCCTGCTTCTCTGCCGCTCGATGTTAGAACAGAGGAAGCTCAGGAGTTATCCTTTCAAACTAAGAGCCCGGCTTTTAATCAAAAAGACTTTTCACGCACACCAAGTTTTCACTGAACACTGCTGCCATTGAAGAGTTACAGAGACGGCGAGGAAACGGGCGAGGCCGGCGGCCCGTCGTGTTAATTGGCTGCAGAGCGAGGACGAAAGGTCGATCAGCTGACCTGCGCAGATCCTCTGCATGTATTCGAGATCTCCCTCTCCAAACCTCTGTCTGTCATCTGTCTCCGTGTCTCACAAGGAAATATATTCTCCTCCGTCTGCGGCGGATTTTTCAAGGAAAGGTGAAGCGAAGCTGGACTTTCTGTTCTAATCCTCGTCTGCCTCTCGTGTTGCTCGGAGAGACGGAGATATTACGGTTTAATGAAGCGGAAAAAAAGAAACGCATTAATCAGACAGAGTTTCCAAAGGCCCAGCGGTGCAGGACTGATTTCTCTCGGGGAGGTGGGCTGATTTTAATATTACATGGTTGGTCAGCGATTTCACGCCGAAGTATAAACACTGCATGTGTGTGCTTTCTGACCCCTACCCTCGTCATAATTAAACCTCCAGTAGTCTACGACGCACTAGCTGGCCCCCCTCCCATAATTAAAGTCCTGTCCAGGGACAGACTTTGCATTTTAATCTGGTAGTTTGCGCTCACGGAGCTGCAGGTTCACGGCACAGTCTGGGTTTGGGGCGACAGCTGGAGATTTCTGCAAACAAACAAAGATGGAGGAGGAACGGCTGCAGTAAAGAAACGTCCCGAGCCGATCCTAAGAATCAGTATCAGCGCAGATCCAAGCGTTTTTCAACACGTCGCTCTCAGCTAAAAGAAAGCAGATATATGAAATCAGATTCTGACCCAACTCTTTACTTGTCCGGCTCGGCCTGCTAAGCAAAACCAAGGAGCTGAATCTACCTCGCAGTGTTGAGCTCGATCAAGTAAGCTCATGAAAGTAACGTGTGTCAGATCAAATAGCTTTTTAAACGTGTCATTTCAACAACATTTAGGTAGATGTAGGTTTCAGGTCAGCAGATACCTGACTGAGGGGCATCAGGGCGAAACAAACTTGATTCAGACCGTCCGAATGTTTGCCAAGAGTTCATCAACGAAGAAGACAGAATTCAAGACTGCAGCGTTATTACTGACCACTACTAAAACAATAAAGACGCAGTAAACCTGGATTAGTTTCAGACGCTGTTCATATTTAAATGCATGACACATTACGAGCCCGTTACGAGACAAACTTCACCCGACTGCAGGCATGAGAACGGACCGCCACGCCACGGAGCAGGATTTATATGTTCCTGTATCCTTCTGTCGAGGTCCTCAGAGACCCCGACACACTCCGCTGCCTCCTTATTAGAGTCTGAGTGTTTTACCTTCACCGTTTTTACAGACAGTTCTCTGCTCAGATGAAGACTTTCAGAGACCTGCCGAGGCCTCGCAGGTCGTAAACCAGAGATTCGGATGCTGCAGGACGAAGTGAGGGAGAACCTGAACCGCACAGCGTCTCCTAAGAGACGATCAGTCTGATGCAGTTAGAGCCGGAGAGAGAAGAGACGATCCAGTAAGGTGTCTAATAAACAGGTGCCGGGCTAACATGAATACTGATTTGGTGAAATTAAATGTGGACAAAAACAGACTGTTTTAGATTCATACTATTGTTTTAAATTATATCAAACCCTTCAGGCAAAAGCCTTCAGGCGTTTACAAGAGAAGTCTGCTGACAAATTATGTTTAACTTATTGTAAATAAATCCTCAGATGAGCCCGAAACCAGCAGCGAATGTTTCTCCTGACAAATGTTGTTGGAGCCTGACGTCGTTTCTTCTGACTCAGCCCACAAACACCGGCCCAAATACTCTCTACAGCGCCACACGTGGATTCATCCGCCGCTGAAAACAGTCCCCAACATGGTGCACTGTTTGCTCCTGTTTGTCAGATAGAAGCTTTAGGAGGAACCAAGGAGCTCGGAGACAGGAAGTCAGAGAGCAGCCGCCTGCCTGGACCCTGTTAACGATGATGATGAGGAAGAGGCTTGTTCATCAGACTGCGTCGCCACTTACAAACTGATCTGAGGACAGAATAACGTGTGAAACATCTGATTTAGCTCTTTTACTTTGGAGCTTTCGTTCGTCCCTCCCAAGTTTTGCCGAACGTCCTCGGCCTCCTTTTGTTTTCTCGGCTCCCCTTTGTTTTATTTTTCCTTTCTTATCCTTTTCTCTGATTTAGGCACAACTCAAAGTGGACAAACCTTTGTAGCCAGAGCGGGATCCGAAACCAGTCGGCTACCCTTCAGATGTAACTTGGACAAAGACCCGAAAAGCAGGTTAGCTAATAAATATACACATATACACACACAGCAGTGTTGGGGTAACGCGTTACAAAGTAATGTGTTACTGTAATCTGATTACTTTTGTCTGTAACGCAGTAATGTAATGCATTACTCTTGATAGCTTCAGTAATCACATTACAGTTGTTAATCACAAGTCGTCGCGTTACTTGCAAACTGGTTCTTGAACCATCTGCGAAACGAGAGGAGAGAAAAAATAAATCAAACGTCCCTTTTCATGCGCGTTTTACAACCTCACGTTTGACTTCAGCGCCAGTTCATGAGGACGCAGAAATCGCAGAGCTGCCAAAGACGTCTGTCGAGGGGTGGACGGGTCAATAACCTCAGCTTGGCTTGGCTTTCCTTTTGTTTCACACTCGTCTTCCATGCACTCCTTTTATTATTTCTCCATCTACAAATGGCTCTTTTTTTTAAAAATGTTTAAAGTTTATTATTTAGTCGTTGTTGTTTATCTGCAGCACTATAGCTAACTGAAGTGAGACAGGACTCTCAGAGATCGCTCGTACTGGACTCTGAGCTCGCTGATTTCTGCGTCCTGCTGTGTGGAAGTTTCCTCTAAGTGTCTAGTTTCATGGTGGCGTTTAACATTTCCACTTTTGACTGTCGCAGCGGCCTCCGTGGAAATGAGGCACAGCGGCCTGGTGCAGCTCGCAGCAGGAGGAAGCAGCAGCAGCATGTCCTTTCCTGTCCACTCATCTCAGCTTCTCTGTTTCTGAAAACGGATCTCCTTCTATCACCTTTGCTGTTGTTTCTCTGAGACAGTGAAATGAATTATCTACCAGAGATGAAACCCTGTGTGATGGAGTGAGAAACCTCTTGGCAGATTAACTGATGATAAAAAGGGCCGTTGGCTGCGAACCTCAGTCATTAACACGCTTGTTGGGAGGCACCAACGAAATGACAGGTTAACTGAGTTTTGGATGCGAGTCGGAGACAGGAAGTCCTTCGGATGTGACATTATGGAGCAGCTCGCCACGGTGTGAGTGTGTGTGCCGAGGTCTGGTGGGCTCAGCAGGTTCAGGAAAGGCTTTCCACAACAGATGGA
This sequence comes from Lepomis gibbosus, assembly GCA_029875015.1. Lineage (NCBI taxonomy): Eukaryota > Metazoa > Chordata > Actinopteri > Centrarchiformes > Centrarchidae > Lepomis > Lepomis gibbosus. Next base: position 10,591 of record JAPMOB010249483.1, read on the forward strand.
CGACACACACACCCAGAAATCAATTTGAAATCCTGTGTGATATTTGAAGAGCGCCACGTTACCACAAACGCTCGCTCTGATGTAAACTGCTTCCCATCAGTGCCAATAATGACGGCAAAGCACACCCTAGAGCGTAATACGTGGATTATACATAACTGTTACCGACAAAATAAACTACAGGTTGTTGTATTGTGGGGCAATTTGCTCTCAAAATAAAAAATAAACTTTTACTACTTTATGGTAAATGCAGTTAAAAGGCGCAGAGCGAGCGGACGGAGTACGAGAGAGAGAGGGAGTCCCACCTGAGGAGAGGGCGTGAAGTCTTAAACGTACGATACAAGCACAATGTAATTTATCAAACTGCGTCGGACTCGGTGATGGAGGACACACACACACCAAGTCAGGTTTGCAAAATAAGGTGTTAACATATACAGTATGGAATTTATATATAAGTATAAAACATGTTGGGGTGGAGTGGGGTAAGACGCAACCCCCGAGCTCAAAGTCTATTTTCTGACACATTAAAGAACATCTTATTGATTTTTTGGTATCTTAAAGAAGGCTATGCTTTGGGTAACATAATATAAAATAAAATAAATAGCTAAACATGTGTGAGCTTCTAACCTCAGACTGTCTGATAGTGAAGCTGCTGGTTGGCTGACGGGGCCGTCAGTGTCTAAATAACATCTAACTTACAAATAATCTCTCTCTCTGAACAACTGCATAACTTATCTTAACGTAAATATACATAAACTGAACATAATAAAAAAATGTGCAGCTTATTTTAAATGACAAACAAACAGATCAACTGTTTGAGGGGCGTGTTGGGGAAATCACTTACAAATTATTCTTTGATTCAGGGTTGCTGGAAAAACATTAAATAAATCAGTTGAGTTTTTTGCTGTGTCATCACCATTTATATCTGTGCAGCGTGTTTATGATCAAATAGTTTACTGGGGCACTAAATTATTAACCGGGGGGGAAAAGTTCTTCATAGATCTAGCCTCTTTATTTTGATTTAAATGGGAACCAAATTATTGCACCGTGGTCTCACAAAACAAGAGACGGGTACCGCTGATCGACGCGGTCTGATGAACAAGCCTCTTCCTCGTCATCTTCCTCCACATTAATAAAACCTGACCAAACAGCTGGTGTGGGTAACGGGGTCCAGGCAGGCGGCAACGGGAGTCCGACCTCATTTACAACCCCGCCGGGAACACATGGAGAAGATTGATTAAAGGTTCCACAGAAGACAGTCGGCATCCTGGGAAATGTAGTTCAGAGATCTTATCAGACAGGGTAAGAAACAGAATAATTAAGACGGAGAGAGAGAAACGAGAAAGGCCTCTCGTCTGCTGTGAAATCACTACATAGTGTAAGTTTGCACTCAGTTTATTAGGTACACCAAGGCCCAGACTTACTGAAGGTCTGCGTGAGTAAAAACATGATGTCACCAGCAGATTAACACGTCAGCTGATCTCCTAACGGTGTGCACGCAGAATGACGTCTTACAGAAGTGCAAGAAAGCAGCTGTTGTTCATTCAGTACTTTTGCCTTCATGAATAGTTTATTGTGCAAAGTAATGCAGGGTAACATGCAAATATATTTATTTACTACACACAGTGTGATCTAAGAAGCCTAAACAATTTCATGAGTGCAACAGCCAGGAAACCGCCAAGAGATGGCTGCTGTTATGGATGAGAGAAGGAGACACAGCCGTGACGAAGAGAGAAATGAACAATATTAGATAATATTATTCTATATCCAATATACAGAAATACAAGTATTTTATTTTATTTATTTGATGAACTATATGATTTTGTTTTTGTATTTTCCTTCAGCTTTGGCGAAACTGTTTGCGTAGAGCCGCTTGCTGCAGTGGATCACGGATAAAATTCATCCAGCCAAAGAGAACGATCAACTGTTCTCAGCGCGGCGGTCGTAATGTAGACACAACCCATTGTAGGTATCGGAGAGGGAACGGGGCGTTGGGGCGTACAGGGGCAGGAGATGGCGGAGCGACCGGGCACGCTGCGGACAGTCGGTGATCGTTCCCTCTGGCTGGATGAAGCAATGGTCTGGGTCACTCCGGCACACTGTATCTGTTTCTGGTATCGTTTCCAAAAGCAGTTTTTCAGGTGTGCTGACCCGAGTACTTAGTGCCGTCTGAGGCAGGACGGGCAGGTAGATACGATTTCCACATACTCAGGACGCACTGAACGAAACAAACCGAGGTTTTTCCCCAGTGTCTGCTTTCCCTCCAGACTCTCTATGGCGGAAACCAACCAGCTCACTCTTAGTAAATCGCCCATAACAGGTACTAAAATTGCACGTGCATTATTTTAGAGTGCACACGCACTTTAGTACTCTTTATTCGGGGTGTTAGTAGATCGGGCCCCTACAGTACCTAATGCTAACACCATGCGAGACGTCCTCCCTCCATGAAGATCATGACTTTCAGCTTTTGTTGAAACGGTTTTAGAGACTGTAGGATCTTTTTGGCAGCTGCAGTTTGAGCTGAACTGAGCTGCATTATGCTGTCTGAGGTGTTTCTATTATTTTGTCCACCTCATTTAAAATCACAGTGCACAGTTTAACAGCCCTCCTCACATCCAGCTCCACTCGGGGGGCCTCTCCACACGTCCAAACACTGACAACAGTCCTAACGGCGTGTTTCACTGCAGCGATCCAGGCAGTCGACTGATCAGCTGACCCGAAGCTGCCGCCGCTGCTGCTGCTGCTTTAACGCAACACCACCAGGAAGGAAGCCAGGAAGAGACACACACACCGATGCAGATGTAACACCAATGAAGACAGCCATTAGCCAGTTAATCACCCCGGCTGTAACTCTTAGGATTCAGCTCCAACACACAAATTTAATCCCAGTGCAGTTTTAGTGCTTTATTATTCAAATGAAGCTCTAATGGATTCAGGATCAGGCAGTAAAACATGACGCACTGCTTTTTTTAATCAGTCCTCTATTTCTAATTGGTAGATCTCATTACAGCCTAACCTTAGCTGTGGGTGGTGCAGCCGACTGCAGGTCGGCCAGAAGAACCCACCAGCAGGCCCCGGGGCTAAAATGAGTTCCTAATGGTCCCCCTGTTTATTCCACGTCTGTATGATGTGTTTGGGTGCTGGAGGAAACCTGGACCAAGGTGAGGTTAGTTTATTTAAGTGTTAGCTCATGGTGGCTCTCTGTAAATAACGCAGACTACATGAGACAACATCTGAAATGAACATTTCTTTTGTAAGTCATTTGTAGTTTGGACAATATTGTTGTTTTCCATTTATGCCAATAAAGCTGGATTAAACAGGTGAGCTCAATCTGCAGCTTCTTGGCTTTGTAAATTCTTTCAGCTCGCTGTTTATCTGTCCGGCTGCAGCTTTCCTGTCCTCGTTCACGCTCGGAGCGTCGCCTTGATCCTTACTACGCTCTGCTCGCGGGGACAACTGCTGAATGTTCACACACAACGCAAATAAACACAACTCGCCATTCCTACAGCTGCAGGAACACAAAGTTAACATTTTGCTGCGGTTTAACTGCAACAAACGGATCAAACTGATGCCGAAATAACCACAACACGATGCAGATTTGTTAAACTCATGAATTCATGCTTTGTCGGGTCTGTCAGCAAGACAACAACTTCTAAGATGTTTGTTTTCTGAAACCTGTGCTATGCTATGCTAACTTGGTCACAGTAAAGTACAATGACAGCTGGAATAAAGTTACAGACACATGTTTTCTGAACTCAC
>JAPMOB010249487.1:0-27569 GCA_029875015.1 Lepomis gibbosus
TATATATATAGTGCCTCACATGTAATACCCAAAATGGACAATAGGAGGAGATGGCGGGCTTCTTTACAGTCAATACTGGAGTCTGGAGTCCGTGCTTTCTTTCTCCATAGACATTTCACTGACTTCATTCCTTTATTCTGACCAGCTGCACTTCCCAATGTGACATTTTTAATATTTAAGACCACTCTGAAATGATATAAAAAGACATGAATGTTATGTTTCCCATTCAAACTTTTTTCAAATGTGTTTCCAAATATTTGTTTTTTTGATGACAGTAGCTTTATTTAGTTCTTACAGAATAAGATATGCCATTTAAGGTCTTGTATTATCTGTTTCGGCATGACATCGGACATACTTTCCATTAAAGCCCACTAAATCCAAACACTGAGCCACATTAACCACTATAAAACACTCACAGTCATAATCTTTTTAGAGAAATGACATGAAGGTAAAAATTAACAGGAAGAGTGCACCTTAAGGGACAGAAACCAGCAGTTCACATCTGTATGTGACTTTCCTTTGACACAGATTAACTATTGGCTGGATTGCCATGAAACTTGGCCCCCTCAGGATGAATTGTAATTATTTTGGTGATTCCCTAACTTTTTCATCAGTTAAACAATAATAATTTGTCTAATATGCCTAAATAGTGTCTAATATGCAAAATTAATGACATTCCCATCAGCCTCAGCTGTACTTTGTGTTTAGTGTGGTACTGTTAGTGTGCTAACACGTTAAACTAAGATGGTAAATTTAATACCTGCTAAACATCAGCATGATAGAATTGTCACTGTAAGCTCATTAGCATGCTGATGTTAGCTTTTAAGTGAAAACGCTGCTGTGCCTAAATGCAGTCTTGCAGAGCTGCTAGCACAACTGTAGACTGTATTCAACAATGACTTTTCAACGGCATGTAGGATACTCACTTGCTCAAATACAATATATTACAGGATACAATGTCACCTGGCCAGCTAACCAACATACAATTAACTAATTCTTAATTTATTACTTTGGTATTCTTATGATGTTCTATAGGAGCCGAGAAGCTTTTATTTGCAGAAATTAGCATTAATATGAATTAAAAAAACATTATTCCTGAAACATGTGGCCTGAAAATAAGTACCCCATGTGTTTTTAAAGCAGTCAGTCAAAGGTGGGCCCAATAAGGAGCATGAGGGACCAACCTTACGGAACTGATGGTTACTGCACTAGAAACCTCACATCTGCATGAGAACATCTGCCCAGCAAATTAAAGCATGCTGCCCTTTTCTCACAAGCCAAAAAACATACTTTTATAACTGATCAGGGCAATAGTATTTTTCACAACCTGAATATAATCCCCTGTCAAATAGTACCAAGTAGCAAGTTGCATGATGGCTTTTCAGGCAGCTCCAGACCATGTACTGAAATTCATGGAATTCATGGAATTCTTCGATTGTTTTCAGTTTTCCTTTCATTGTTTTCCCTTTCAGCACGTGTCTTGTCTCTCACATGTGTTTATGCCCTGCTTTTTACACAATCCGTCTCCATTTCCTTTGCCAGATTTCTGACCTCCTATTTTGTTTTATTCCAGGGTTTATTGATGGTTATTTTTCACATCATCTCTAGAATGTTCTTTCAAAGGTTGTTGCATAAGGAGGCTCACTTACCGAATTCAGGGTTACATCAGTGACATTTTGAAAAGATCAGCATAAATGTACCGGGTCTAGCTCAACAGTTTCTTTGTGACTAAAAACAAATGGAACAGACATAAAACCTTATAGCCAATAAAATAGCAATAAAAGAGACTTGGCTCTGGTACATCTTTTTCTTATCCCTCTTTTTAGACCTTTACTAGTGTGGAAAGCTGAACTGCTAGATAATGAAATCGTACGCAATTTTGCCACTTTTAATGTAATGATGTAGCTTGAAGAATTTCCAAGAAATTTATGGTGGAACTATGTTTCTTGGAATAATATTACACCAAAGGCATGAGCTGGCACAAAATAAAACCCTGTGGAAAGACTACAGATATTTAAACAGCAGCATTGTCTCAATATACCAATTTTAAACTACAAAGGGCCAACAAGCAAAGCAAATGCCTCCCAAATCCCCCTTTAAAGGAAAAAAATCAAGTCAAATACTTCACATTTTGAAACTAAATCTGAAGCAAAGCAGGGGAACTGTAACCCAACTTCTGTCTTCCTGTTGCTTTCATCTTTGTTGCCTTTTCCCCCCAGAAATAAAAATTGTCATACATCGGGCCAAACATGGAAATGCTGATATGCTTTGGGTTGTAAATGTGTAAAACAGCAGCTGTTTTGCATTATACATTCATGTATGAGGGACAATCCCTTTTCACACTAATTTGTTTGAGAAATGTTGACGATGTTAACCTTTAAAAATATTTTGTGTTATGAATAAAAACATAAAACATTGTTTTGAGAACAAATTTCAACTTGAGGAAGATTCAAGTTGTGAAGGTAAAAGACAGCAATCTCTTACTTGTGACTATGGCATGTTCAGAAGTGTTTATATTGAAATAACCATTCAAAGCCATTACAAAATCATGGTTATGAATTCATTTCCCCAAATGTTATATCTTTCATATGATATACAGCCCAAACTGATGAACAGCTGATTTCTGACCCACAGAGTCAGGAACAATTCCTGTGCAATAAGTAACTCTGCCTCTATTCAGCCGCCTGTTTACTGGCTACGACTTTATCATTTATTTATTCATCATTCTCTATTTCAGAGCATTTCTTACTGTACATATTGTCATATTGTATATTGTATATACTGTATACCAAATCTACCTACCTCATGTACATATCAGTACACGAGGTAGTATAAGTAAGCACATCATGAGCATTGTACAATCCAGAGTCAGATTCCTTGTATGTGTACACATACCTGGCAATAAAGCTGATTCTGATTCTGAAATACTTAAACTACACAACTATTGCAAATGATTGTTATTTATGTTTGTTATTTTGCTCAAGATCATAAATAGCCTTTACCTCATGAAACTAATATTCTCTTTTGTAATTATCTACAGAAAATTTATTGTAGATTTGATTAATGCTCAAATTCTGCCTAACTGAAAATTACATAATATATTTTTCCCTGAAATGTTTATGATGTTGTTTTTTTTATTATGGATAAACATCTTTATATATTTATAAATAAGGAACAATGTATGCCAATGTGTCAATTATTAATAGAAAATAAGGGCTTCATGTTAGTTGCCAAGCAGTATCAATGTGAAATGACTTAATTAAATAACTTTACAGTGAATCTCCTTTCAGACATACGTACCAATCTTACATATGTGTTTTAAAGCATTCATGTAAAATGCTTTTGATGTACAGGACTTTTAAAAATCATTTACAAAAATAACCAGGTTAGAGGGTGCAGACAGTCGATGTCGCTCAGATGATAGTCACCTGACAGCAGAAGTCACAACGTGTTTTGGCAATAAGCCCTAACTTTTCAAACAGTTTCAGGTATCAGAGCGTGTCTTACTGTAGAAGACACGTGAAACATTTAACATCCCAAGCAACTAATGTTTAAACTTGACTTTCATACGAGTTAAATGTCAATCTCCAGTTACTGTAGGCCTATATAATCCAGTCAAAGTTTGAGAAACGTGAGCTGAGTGCAGTTTTAGAATAATGACTGTAAGAATGTTAAACAGCAACCAAGGTGAGTGTGTGGACAGATGATGAAAAATGTTGAGTCTGAGTGTTACATAATAAATACAAGCTTTCTTGCTTTTGAACGATTGAACATTAATGGCATCATTGCTCGCCTCTCTTCATGTGTGTCCCTTCTAATTCCAAAAAGTTAAACATTTACAAACCTAAACTCGATGACATGGGTGAAGCCAATATGAATACGAACATTTTCCCAATATTAATGGATAGATATGGAAAAAGTATGCAGAAAAATTACAGTTCAGTGCAAAGAGCTGTGTTCCAGGTGTTTGATAAAGCTTACAAGCAGGGTGAGTGCTGAACCATCCCTTAGTTATGCTGCTGTAGGCCTAGACATCCTGTTCCTACACAACATTCGCTTCTACAACTACTGCAGGTCTGATGCACAACTCTTCTTTCCATCTCTCTGTATGCAACCTTATCCATTAATGCATGTTACTAACTAAACTTCCGCTCTCTTCCATAGCCATGTGCTTGTCCTCCTGTCTCTTTCTGCGGATGTTTCTGGAGTCTGGATGTGTGGCTGCGAGTCACCTGCTGCCCTCCTGTTCCTACACAACATCTGCTTCTACAACTACAACCAGTACTATTATTATTATCATTAATATTACCATCAGGACCATTATTCATCTTCTGTAGGCTACCAATACTACTTTTACTGTTTGTATTTTATTGCAAGGATGTTGTGTTTGCTCCAGATGGCCACCCATCCTAAGCCATGGTTCTGCTCGAGGCTTCTGCCTCTTAAAAGGAAGTTTTTCCTTGCCTCTGTCACCAAGTGCTTGCTCGTAACTGTTGGGTCTTTGTAAATAATATTACAAAGAGTGCTGCCTAGACATGTGCTGTATGAAAGCTGCAATGAGATGACTTTTGTTATGAATTGGCGCTATACAAATAAAACAAAATAAACATACAAATAAACAAATAAAACTGACTTGAAATAAATTATTTTGACTCATTTTGACTCCACCAAAAATACAATCAATCATGGGCTATTAATTAAACCCCTTTTACATTTACCATAGGCCCAATCTAGAAGCGTTGTTCAAAGTGATGAAACCAAAGATAGTAAATGACAAAAAAAAAACCCAGCTTAAAGCTGTCCCCTTATCATTTCGGCCTCATGGTCAGGATCTCATTTTTTGTTGCTGCTATGAAGTCTTCCCTCCGAGGAGGCATCTTCATTATAGACTGTGTAAAAGAAGATCTTGATAGATACGAGAGAGAATAGGCTGACACGAGTTGTTGTGACATGTGTGAACCATTAAAACCGCCATGAAATTTTGCCAAAATTGTGATAAATATTACCAATAACTGTCTGAAGCAACTCTGTAAAAGTTATCAGTAACTAGCTCACATCATTATATTTTACTTCAGGCAGTCAATGTTGTTGGGAAATCTGAAAAAAAAATTTTAATCTATCTACAACATAAAAACAGAGGTACTGTTATTTTATGAATGACATTAGCTACTTTAAAAAAAGCAGTAGGCCTATACTTATTTTTGTGACTAACAGGTTGTCCATGCTGTAGCCTAACACTTAAGGTAAACTATTCAGACATCAGCATATTGGTTTGTGCTCAAGTCATTAACTAAAAGCTGAAACTGGTGGGAAAAGCAAGAGGAGATTATCAGGTTTAATGTTTGCTTTTTTATTCCCAAGTAAAGTAATCCTTTAACTTTCCCTGGTAGGCTAATTCCTTTCCTTGTGAAGGAAAAGAAACCCGTGACAACCATTAATCTATGTTCTTTGTTCATTTGCCCTGACTTAGCCCTGACAAGTATGATTATATATGTTGAAACATGGTAACTGTCACCTGATGGATTTTCCTATTTTTCAGTAGGGTAACTTCAACTTAAAGACTTGAGTTAATGTGTGCTCTTTCGAAACCATTTTAAACCTGTTATTGATGGATAATCTGAAAAGGGCATGGGGGAGTTAGTTCCACTTGAATATACCTTTCACCCAAGAGGTTCGGGACCAAAAATAGACAATTATCTGCCTCCTACCCATCCATCCTAAATAACCTGTTTCAACTGTTTGCCATTACACCAATTAAAGTGAAGATGACATAACAGGCCGTCATGGGGTATAATTTATGTAATGAAGGTAATGACAGCTAAACTTGCCACGTATCTCCAACAGATGGCGCTGTAGATTTAAATTACATAGTTTGCAACTGAAAAGAAACAAAACAATCCCAGCAGGTGTCCCTTCTGTGAAAACACTGCAGGAACCCTGTATAGGACATTACAGAGACATGCTGGACCGATACCTCTGAAGAGTGGCGGCATTTTCCTAGTGGGGGGACAATACCAAAACTCAAGCGAACATGTAGCATACTAAGCATAGGTAGCCTACTAAGGTATCACCGGTGTATTTAAGCAAAACCTAGCCAAGAATTCTTTGGTGCATAAACCTTACCAAACCTTTCACATTTTTAACCACATGTTAGAAAGTCTTTGGTAGGGTTTAGGGAAAGATCACTGATTGGAACATTAATTACATAGGAACCAAAGCCGCACCTCCAATGTGAAAGTCCTGTTTCTGACCCACTCAACCACCAACTTTCCTGATTAGGCTACTACAACAACTGAACAGTAATGACAGGATAGTTGCGCCTTGGAGTTGAGGTCACATTAGCCTTGTAGCTCCTGTGCAGATGGCGCTGCCTCATGTGATGCTGTATAAATTAGAAGAAATAGTTTCCAACAGTGCCTGCAGTTAGAAAGAAACTGTCTAAACATGACAGTTTGTCAGAGCGATCTGGGTGATTTTCAACCAGACTGAAATTGCCGGAAATGGTAAGTAGGCTAGGCTATTTCATGGAACACGATGCTGCGGCTGATTGGACTTTGATATTCAGAGGCAGGATAAACTGTCTTGAAAATGTGTTTAATTTAATAAAAGATTAAAAAATACTAATGATGATGATACAATTAAATTAATTCAAAAAAGTTTGTGGGATGGTGTCGCCCTGTCGCCCTCTATTGGCCAGGAAATACGGTTTAGTAATATTATAGGGATGCTGTATATCTGTGTATCTGTATAACAATAATATCTCATTTCACACGCCATTTTACCAATGCTATACTTAGCCTACGTTTTACATTTTTACTGGTGCAGTAGGCTACCTACAGAGATGCTTACAGAAAGAATTTATTCAACTGTTTCCACATATCCTATATGAAGATACATTTCTCAAGTTTCCGTTTTGTTTATCAAGAATTTAAGACCCCTTTTCCCCTTTATTTATAGGAGAAATGTACATATATTATTGTATGCATGTTTCATTATTATTTTCAACCTTCAGTTTTAATTACTGATTTCAACTTTACAAAACAACCAATACCTTTCATTGTTTATGTTTTAACAACGTCCAAAGATTGCTGACTTCATGTTGAACTGGAACGGAGGGTGTGGAGGGCGATGATGATGCAGCAGTGGAGCAGTTTGACCTCCCACCGGAGGAGTGGCGTTGACAGAAGGATGGTCCAGCTGATAGAGGCGGCAGCATGCTGAGCGCAGACGCCACACAATGCCATATACAAACTCACCCGCGCAGTGGAAGTAGACCTCTTTACCTTCATGCCACCGCAGCCAAAGATCAGAAAAGCAGCGGTAAGTCCTTTACTCTTGTTCCACCTCGAAGTTGTTGACAAGTGAAACTAATATTTTCAGGCCATGTGGTGTGAAGTAGCGTCTTGAATATAAAGCACCATAATATTCCAGTTAATAATTTGCCTAGGCTAAAGCGTGTCACTGATGCCTTCAGGATTTTAGCGACCTGGTCGTGCTCTTATGTTGCTTTTATTAGGCTATTTCGACTCATGCTACCTGTGTGGGCTAAAGTTTTAGTGAAAGACTTTATATCACATGGGTCAAAAGTGGTTTGTGCGTAAAGGCGCAGCTGGAGTGTGTTTTGTTTTTGTCAAGCGGTTAGTTGGATCAGTTAGCATGATTTATGATTATATCTGAAACGCCTGTACTGTTTACTGTAAGATTTTTGGAGACAAAGCAGCTACAACATGATTCATCATTATAACGTTTACTCTTGGTAAGTAAAGGGTCCTGAAATGTATCACAGGGTTGCTACACTTCTTGCAATGGTGCAAAAGAGAGTCCCAGCATGATATTTGTTGCATTTTTCCGTTTTTCAAGTGTGTCTGTGGTACTGTGATCATATTTTAGTGCAATGTGTTTAAAAAAAACAAAAAACATCAATCATTAGTTTTTGGACCAGCAGCAGGCCCATAATATGACACCTGTGCTGTGTAATATCCTTCAAGTCAAGCACTTTAGTTATGAAAGACTGTGTGTTCATTGAGTCCACAGAGAGCAGAGAAATGACCTCCCCATGTGTTACTTTGTCAGGTTAAACATCAGCAGCCGCTCCGGTGATCCGCTCTGCTTAACACACTCAATAAGGAGATTTATCACACGCAACCTGAAGAGATGAGCAGCAGCAAGAAGTAAGTGACTTCAACAAGACTTAAAGGAATGCTTTCACTCTACGCAGAGTTACTTAACCTTAAATTAACTGAAAAGGGCACACCTGCTACTGTTACCTGCCACCAGCTACTGATGCATAAACAGGAATAAATGCTTACAGAGTAGGTGCACTTCAGGAACAAGTGGTACGGTAATGAAGCCGACGAGTTACAACATGTGCTCCGACTGCCAAGAAGGTGAAATTGATGCTTTCCAACAGTGCTCTCAGACAGAGTGGGCTGTAGCGGACTATGCTGTACGTCAAGTTCATAACACTGAAATCCTATATAATCCTTTATTTAGTTGCTTGACGGACCCCCTCCGTACAGGCAAACTACAAAGGGTGGGTTGTTAACAAACTCCTTAAAGGTAATTTAAGGTTTGAATATGTTCAAATGTTTAAGCAACAAGACATGAACAGCCATGTATTTTTGCTTTGCTAAGATCCCAGTGTAAACTAAAGTGACACTAAGAAGTGTTAAAGTGACAATGGATCATTAGGACTCAGAAACCCATCACCCAAATGTTGCCCCTTCTGATGAAGAAGAAAACACTAGCTACAGTTTGAATTAATTTAATCATCTGGAACCTGTGTAGTCTAATGTTGAGATACACATAACTGCCTCATGTTGAAAAATCTAAATCTGTTGTTATTCCAGTAATGGTGATATCCTCAAGTCAAAGTCCAAAACACAAAATGGGGTGGTGAGAAGGCGGATATTAAAATCAAGAAAAATTAAAAAACCCCCCAGACAGAATAGCATCACTTGACTGATTTAAAGTCCATTTGACATTTGTCCTGATAACATTGGAATCACAGTTCCAGGATGTTAAATCCATGCTGAGTCCTGCTTTTTGTTTCCCATGTGACCTCCATTCATTGAGACTAAGCAGGGAAGCTTTTGGTGTGGTTTGTGTGACAACCTCAACCTCATGCACAGTGAAAACTAGTGTCACATGAAAGTCCTGTGTGGCTATCGTTTAACAAAAAAAGGAAGGCATCCTTTCATTGATAGAGAAACCTTTCTGACGTTCAGTGAAATCTGATATCTGACAGCATTTCGCCTTCAATGCATGATTGATTTGACATTGCAACCTTGATTGGAGGACAGGATAGTAGATACATGACCTGGACACATTTATACATATATTATGCAATGACTGCAGCAGATACTGTATACCATAACACACTCTGGAGGCCATCAGGCTGTTTGATGTTTCCATGGTTTGGACACTCTGTCGAAATTGAATCAGTTTGAGTGCAGAGAACACACTCTCCTCTCCAAACAGATAGTGAATGTAGGCTACATGCAGTTTACTGTAGGCCCTACAAGGACAGGGAGACTGATACGTTATCTGTGAAGAGAACAGATAACTGCTAATACATAATCAAGAATGCAATATGATGGCGTATTAGGGACATTGTAGATAAAATTAATAATTATTACGGAGCCATGGGAGGGGGGTAATATTTCTAGAAAAAAGACATAAATTAACTAAAAAAAACTTGTGTACTAGTGTAGTAGTATTTTTTTCCCAGTCATTTATAATACAAGACAACAGTCAGTGCAGACAGAAGAGAAGAGGTGGAGCTTTTGGACAAATATGCAGATATGAGGGACTGCAACAAAACCACTAACATCTTCCCCAATTGTTTTGCTTTTGTGCATAAGGAAGTATCTTTTAATACTTGTTGGTGAAAGTAGCTAAGATGTGACTGCTGTTGTTTATAGGGTAACGAAATGTCCCGAAAAAATTGGGACAGTCCCAAAATACTAGCTGTTGCCCCGAATCCCAACCAGTTTGTCCTGAAAATTTGACCAAACTTGAGTTTTGATTAATTATAGTTATATAATAAAACATTAACTACTGATCGTTATGAAACCTTCCCCTTTTTATTTTCTAGTTTAGATGAAGATAGTAGAAGTTGCATATGCAAGGACAGGGGAAGTGTAGCTGCAGGCAGCCATGGAGAAGTGGAGAACTGACACAGACAAATGTGATAGGCATTACACTGATGGAATGAATGAAGTTAAATACATTTTATGTAAGGGATCATAATTTATACTCTGTTGCATACATCACAGGCATTGTGTGCTTTCCTAATGAGAGAAAGTTCACTTCATGAACAAAAATAATTAATTTTAGCATTAAGTTTTGACTTTTACGTTTTGTGCTATTCGTTGACACTGAATTTAATGTAGCCTATTGAAGGCCACTTCCACCCCCAACCCCTGTCTGGAACTTCACCCTAGATGTTTTTAACATTGACATACCACACTTTAATAACACAAATGCCACTTATTTACAATGGCCCTAATATGCTGTCGTAGTACAAAATAACAGCTTGTCAAGTTTTGATTGCTTGCACAGCTTCTAATGAGGTTGTTTAAAGGTTGAGCTATTGATCATCAATGCATGCATAACTTAAAATACTGATTAAAGGAAGAATCCACCTTGAAACTTTTAAACTCCTAAAAGCACAGGTGTTGTAAGCGTAATTTAAAAATACTTGGTCCCTTTTTGTTCTTTTTCCATTATCTTATTCATTTACATTTATTCATTTAGCTGACGCTTTTATCCAAAGCGACTTACAATTGCTATACATGTCAGAGGTCGCACGTCTCTGGAGCAACTAGGGGTTAAGTGCCTTGCTCAGGGAGACAATGGTGGATGGGTCACAGTGGGGGATTCAACCTTGGTCTCTCACACCAAAGGCACGCAGGCGTCTTATCCATTGCGCCGTCACCACCCATTATTCCTGGTAAATGGACAGGTCATGACGTCAAATTGAGATATTTCTTATGCAGCTATGAACGATTCTGATAGCAGACCAATTGGTTAACATGAGCACCGGCAGGTAGCGGGCATTCGCGGCGGTTGCGCCTCCTGTATTCCAGGACAATGACAATTTTACACCCAGTCTGCCCAGTCAGAGACAGGGAAGTTCAAGTAGTGGCAGGTGACAAAAAAGTTTAGGTCAGGCAGCAGGAGGGAGAGGGAGAGAGAGAGGGACAGAAGCTTGTGCAGCAGCATTGGTTGACAATCTCTCGGGGCAGCTGTACTTCGTTGTCCTCTCATGTTGGAATAAGATCACAAGTTGTGTTAGAACACAGGACAGGTCGAGGATAGTGGGCTAGCATGGTAACTTCAGAAGATATTTCTGCAACACAATACATAGACATCTTTGAGATGACGTCAGACCTTACTGCTTCACATTCTGTTGATCATGTTAGTTCATTATTTGAATGTTTATGTTTTGAACTCAAATTCTGATCAAACCTTTTTAAGGTCACAAAGATTACTGAGCCTGAAAATAAAAGTTAATCTGCACTGAGCCTGAAAATAAAAGTTAATCTGCACTTTACTTGTAATCAGGCCTTTTTACACACCTTGTTATTTTCTTTTGCATTGGGTGTCATAATATATTTCTGAACGAATGCTTTGTGCTGTACAAGCCAATATCAGCAGCCTACCTAATACACAAGAAGTTTGCATCATCACTGTGTTTGTTGTGCTATTGCTTAACCTGCTGCTTTTGTGTTAAAGCCATTGCATGCACGCATTATTAAAACATGTGGTAGAATAATCAATCAATCCTATATTGCTATAGTTTATCTTTGACTGTGCAATTTTAAATTATGTATAGAGTTTATTATATCCCTAAATTACATTGTCTTGTTGATTATAATATAATCTTCAAAGCCAATGTTTATCATTTTGGTAGAATGTCAAATCCACAAAAACTCTGCCATGATGTAATGGCTACCCGTACATTCTCTGTCAGGGTTTATTCTGATTGTTGGCCTTCAAACTAAAACTTATTCTAGGAAAAAAGAAGAGTTTAGGAAAATGTACACATGATCACCAGGCGAACTTAACAATCTGAAGGTAAAAGCAAGCTGAATGGGGTGAAAAGCATTGTGGGAAATATAGGAAATCACTTCTCAAGTGAACACACAAAGCAGGGCAAGGGGGACAAGGTAAACAAGTAACTTTTTTTAATCACAAAATAAATCTTGGAATAACATTAAAAAATTTCAATATACAGCAATGACAGTAGTCGCACACCATATCAAACGTATAAACTTTACTAAAGCATATTGTCCTCCCCTTGTCTGATAATGTGTTAAGTTCGATGTATAAATACAACTTAGGGTGCAGACATTACTGTACGGAGTCATAGGAGTGCCATAAAAAATACTTATTCTGTAACAGAATAAGAAAATAAATTCAGAAATATTGAGAAATAAAATAAAATAAAAAGTGAATGTGAAAACATAAATAGGTGGTGGCGATGGCGCAATGGATAAGACACTTGTGTTTGGTGTGAGAGACCAGTGTTCAATCCCCCACTGTGACCCATCCACTAATGTGTCCCTGAGCAAGACACTTAACCCCTAGTTGCTTCAGAGGCGTGCGACCTCTGACATGTATGGCAATTGTAAGTCGCTTTGGATAAAAGCGTCAGCTAAATGAATAAATGTAATGTAATAAATAGGAATTACAAATGAAAATTTATTTTCAGATGTATTTGTTCATTTATTTCTTTATATTTACATTTGGACTTCCTGCTGTGGCTGAGTTGTCAATTCCTGCACACATGAGAATCCTCAGCATGGACAACATGAAATAAAATTGCAGTGTGAATGTGGTATTTGTTTGACACATCACCATGCTGTTATTCTTGATCGGTAAGTAGCTTTCCTCAGACAATGTTCGGAACTTAGAGTTCAGACATATCTTTATCACTGTGCAGGGCTTTTGTTGGCATTTTGTGTCTTCTACAGTGGCATTAGAAGCTAATGCTAGCTAGGCCTAGGTAAAGTTAGTAGTTTGCTAACAACCTATGCTAACGCTAGCGCACTAACTTCGCTAACGTTAGATGTAAGTTTTCTTACAGCTGGTTGCTCACACTTTCACAATGCTCCCTACATATAAACACGTTCCATCTAGCCCACAGGCTGTAAACATTATTGGTAATCTATATTGTAAACAGCATTTATTGTTTAATTTGGACATGCTACACTACCATACACAGCAGCCCGTGTTTTTGGAGAAAGGTTGGGGCAGGCACTACACACTCTCTTAGTCATATTAATATAACACGCTTAATACGTTTTCATGATGACTGTGGTTTTGGGATGATCCAAGTGACCCACCTACCTCCACGCCCAGCAAACAGAAAAAGAAAGGCTATTTGATTCCAGTCAAGTGGGATGTCCTGGGATGTTCCAACTAGCTTCCTACATTAATGTAACACACAGATTCTCAATGAGTAAAAGAGCAGCAAGTGAAGGGGAAGCTTGTAGATTAATATTTTTTGCACTGCTTACTTATTCATATTTAGTTGGTAATTCACTCAGTTCAGTATCATGCATTGATATGAAGAAAAATGAGTGAGGAAGCGCTGGACAAAGAAGGCATTTAGCAATATAAGTTGATTGCAGTCCGAAATAATGCCGTTTTAATGATACATTGAAATTTGGTTTGGATTCACACGATTGATGTTGGCGATCTTAACGTGTTGCATAAAGCATTGACAGCGACATATTCAACACAAAATACACATACACAATTGAGTTTAATTTCCCATAATTATAAATATATATATCAGACTAATTTGGACCCTAAAATTCTATTCAGTATTTCTAAAACAGGAGAATACTGCAGTCATATTACCATAATGGTAGCTAGCTAGTCAGGGTTTTCCAACTTTTTTGTCACTACCCTATATCAGAATCAGTCACTATCGCAATGCATTTTCCATCCATAGTAAGTCTGTCTCCATGTCTATGGAGACCACGAGGACCAACTTTTGACTGGATGATATTTGGGTTGTTTGTTGACCAGTCCCTACCAGTAAGAGCAGTACCAGATGACCTGAGGAGGTCACCGGCATCCGTCTCGGACCTGCATCACCTGCATGTCATCACTGCCCTCCACACTGCATTACTTGTCTCACCCAAAGATGCAGGTGGAACAGCTGCTGCCAGACAAAGACAAACGGGCCCCGCATGTTTGTGAACAGTGTTATGGCTACATTTTCTCATTGTCTATGTGGCAGCTTTGTATATCACCATCACATAAGGTTTGACAAGCCTGGGCTATTTCTTGTTCAAGTTCATTTCATCCCCACATTAAACAGTATTTTTACACAGTAGCCTATTGCTAAGTGTGTTAAAGCCCAAATCCAACAACATTAGTTGTGTAATGTTAATGTTACTATTTCTACACTGTGCGTTATCATGTCAACTAAATATATTTATTGATGCTTAATACTGTTTGTGATATAGCACTGAAAACCTACTACCGCATTTCAGTATGTAAATTTTTCTTAGCATAATTAAGCTCACTTTGGCAAAATCATTCTACTGCTGTTTTAATGAGCAATACATTTATTTATTAAATTGTTACTTAAAGTTGGTTTTCTACTATGGATCATATCTGAAACTAATATCAATTCGTACAATAATCAAATCACAGGAAGACATTGTTAGAATTTGTTTGTCAGCATGTAGATTATTTATTACAATGCTGTCTTAGTAATCTTGCATATTTATAATCTGTATAGCGGGTCACTATTATTTTACATTATTCAACCTGATGACAGCAAAAAGGTCCTGGTTTCGACCCCTGGTTGTCCCGGGCTTTCTGTATGGAATTTGCATGTTCTCCCCGTGTCTGCGTGTTTTTTTCCCGGGTGCTCCGGCCTCCTCCCACTGTCCAAAGACATGTGGACTAGGTTAATTGGTGGCTCTAAATTGTCCTTAGGCGTGCATGTGCATGGTTGTTTGTCTATGTGTGTCCCCTGCGATGGACTGGCGACCTGTCCAGGGTGTACCCGGCCTTTCACCCGATGTCAGTTGGGATTGGCTCCAGCCCCCCGCGACCCTGTAACAGTTGACGATGGATGGATGGATGGATGGATGGATGGATGGATGGAACCTGATGACAAAAAATATTCCCAACGCATTCTTTAACTAAATATAATTTTTACCTACACAGCTCCATCTTTATTTACAGTCTGTGGTAGAGACTTACATATTTAATATCCAGACCTTGAAATGGAAATGTTTCCTCTGGCTGAGTGTGTGACATAGTTCTCACTTTTAACTTCATTATTACATGATTATTCAAACTTGTAAATAGTCATTCTTAACTGTTTTATGAATTGACTGAAAAGTAAGTCTGCCTTCTTGCAATCGATCTCTCTACGTGTATTACGTGGATTCCTCTCAAAGTGCGCACTGCAGAGTGAATTGAGAGGAGGAAATGGCACAATCAGTCTTCTGTATTACGTCTTTACATGAATTTGTTTTCTGACAAAGCAACACATCTTCCAGGTGAACTGCAATGAAAATAGGTATTTTGACAAATATTTCTTGCTTATGTTCTATTTTGGTTGCTAGTTATTTCTTAAGTCTAGGATTTGCTAAGAAATTTACATTATTAAATGTAAACTTCATCAGCACACAAATGACTAGTGGGCTCCATCTACTTCTCCAGTATGTTACATCAATGCTCTACATTAAGATCAAAGTAACCGGAAACATCAGTCTCTCTCGCGGAGAGATGCTAGCTAACGAGCTTGTAGTAGTAACCAGCAGTATACTTGGCTAATTTTACTTTTATTTTAAGTTACTTTGCTAGTGTTAGCTTAAGTTGTTAGAAAACTACTAACCTTACCCAGACCTAGCTAACATTAGCTTGTAATGTCTCTGTAATACAAAATGCCAACTGCCCTACTGTAATAAACTAATTTTAATGTCTGCACTAAATTTAATGTCTGAATGTTTGAACTGGAAGTGAAATATCAGCTGTCAAACCGCCACCACATTCACACACACATATGCGGTGCATCTACTTCCTGTTGTCCGTGCTAAACAGGATTCTCATGTGTGCAGGAATTGAATACTCAGCCTGGGCAGGAAGGGCCGGCCAAAGCCAGTTGATTGACAGCTTGGCCCTTCAAAGAATAGCAATGTGAAAGGGGAAAGCATAAAGAAAAAAAAATAATTTAAAAAAAATTAAATAAATAAATATATATATATATACATACTGTAATAAATGTAAAAATAAATGAAAATGCTTAGTATAATATTTTGGTGTTTGATTTTATATTTCCACATTTTTTTGTTTCTCTTTATATTTCTCCATATTATTATTTACTTATTTATAATTGTATTTACTTCACTTAATATTTGCACATTTTATTATTTTATTATTTATTCTTTTTCATGGCACTCGTATGACTCTATACTAGTGGGCTGTCAGCTCAGGTTGAGGGGAGTTTGGCCTGTTATGTCCGTGATTGTTCTATAGGTGGCAATGGAGGAAGTAGGAAGGCCAGTATTAGTAGTAGAGATAAAGGACCACTTTTAACTAAATCATGGTGTTGTTTTAAAACTCTTTACAGGTTGACCCAGATCAGTTACACATCAATGCTTAAGTTTGAGAAGTTGGTGTCTTCTTAATATACTTTTGTGTATAGTAGCAAGTGTAATAGAAATTCTGGTAAAGTGTTTATTTTTGTTATAATTACACTGATGATTTGGCAGAGATAGTTTGTTGTTTTCTCCTTTTGACTTTTAAAAACAAGATGATTGACTAAATCTATTAGTATATGTGACGTGAAGATTATGTAGCCTGATGCACTGAGCAGAGAATGTCATCTTGTGCTCAAACGTCCTCAGGCAGGTAGCAGAAGCCCGACCAGCTGGAAGTGTATTGTTTTGTAGCTGACCTTTGACCTTTTGAGACCGTTGTGTCCAGGGTATCTTCCTGCTATTTTACTTAGCCTGTCCTGTCCAGTCCACTTTTACCTACAATGGACTAAGCTGCTGGACAACATTATTCAAAGAATTAATGAAATTATATCAAACGTGATCAGCTCAAGGGATTACCGGACAAAACATTAAATTACTACCTCATGTGAGTAAGTAAACAACTCCTCAATCAACACAATTTTTACTTTGATTGAACACTGTTCATCCTGACATAGCTTCTAATATAAAGATGCTTGTTTGTCTTAAAGACTGCAGTGATTTCTTTGTTCACACAGCATGTCTTAGCTGACTGAGAGGACATACTGTATTGCCTCCACCACAAAAACAATCAAACAACACTTTGTTTCACCGCCTGAGCTAGCTAGAATGAATTTTTTTTTTTCACGTCACTGTTTGTTGGGAAACCATACGAGGTGGTTTGAAGTTGTCTCGCAGAGCAGGCTCCAATGAGCTGGCCTGTCATGGGCTTGTGTGTGTCTTGTCACTTAAGTAAAGCCAGTGTAATCCTGTAAGGGCGGATGAGTAGACAGACATGTGATGCCCCACTTGTTTCTTAGGTGGAGGGTGGTGGAGAGGGGGGCCGGCAGGCATTACCGACCAGATGGAGAGGCTTTGTAGTGTGTGTGGGCGTGTGACTAATTAGACACAACACTAACTTGATACTTTTTCAGATCTGTTTTTCCCAGTAATAAAACTACACACCTTGATTCAGTGTCTAATAGGTGAAGTGGAGATGGAGCCAAATCCAGATTTTGTTGGGGTCAAGTTTCAGTCAGTAGGGCATTTTTTGCACACAAGTAGCACCAGTCACTCTGACCATCACACCCAATTAGCAAAGACTTCCTCTCCTGTCCCTCACCCTCCTGCGCTAGATTAAATCCATTCCACCGTACCTATCGACTGCGCAATTCGGACTCCTCAGGGACGACACATTTTCTCACACTTGAGGGTAGTTTACTTACTGTAAAGCAGATCTTAAGGTGCTATCTCAGATCGCTGGGGTAGTCACATAGCTTATCTGTCAATGAGTCTTTAATGGGTGGATATGAGCGCCACCAGCAGCACCAGACTGAGCCCCAATCCGAACTTACTACAGGTGAACGAGCCGAAGCGCTATGGCTCCACGTTGTCGCTGGAGGAGAAGTGTGAGCAGTCTTTCTTCCTCTTTTACTACTACAGGATGGAGGATGAGGCGGTGCTGGACCGGGGGGTGTCCTTACTCAAGCATATCTGTGACGAGGAGGAGGTAGAGGGTAAGTTTACCTGTTCTAATTTTAATGTCTAATTTTATCTTCCACAGATGTTACTGAATTTCTTTTTCTGAAGAAGCAATACTACCCACCAGTTAGATTCTTGCTGAACAACTGAGTTCTTCTGAATTGTTCAAAGCAAGGGCAGTCACTAAGAGAAACAGGAAGGATGTCATTAAGCCTTTTAGAGTCTGTCAAATTTCACACACTTCCTGCATGTACACTGTGACGCTCACCTGTTTAGTGAGCTGGCATGAGAAAGATGTAGAACATGGAGCATGTGATCCTGTGTTTACCTCACTAATCCTCTCAAAAGACCTACAGGGTAACAAAAAGAAAATGGGGGGAAAAAACGTCCAGTTTGCTAAAGGAGTGTCTGCTGATAATTTTTAAGCAGCAAACATCTGAATTTCTCAACACAGAGATTTTATTTTTTGACAAATTATTTATAAAATTATAAATTAATAAAATTAAGCATGTGAACGTTTCTCTCTTAATAATAACACAATCAGATAAGGCAGGTAAAGTGGTCTTTTTAAAATTCTAAAATTTCTGTCCCAGATCTATCTATCTATCAGTGTTGTAGAGAGCCCACAATTTATTGTATTTCTTCATTGCAAAATGTTCAATATATGCAACATTTCTCCCATTTCTGACGAAGTTGACGTTGAGCAAGCTAATTGCAAATTGATTCAATGTCCCATTTACAGTTCCCATTTGTAACCTCAAACTCTCCTCACTGCTCATGATACTTCTTGTTGCTTAGCAGCAAGGTTAGGTTTGCATGGTGATGACATCAGCCTACACCCAACATCACAGGTTTCTTGGCTCTAGTCCAGCAGCTTAAAGGGCTTGGCATGGAGCCACTTTTACCAACCAAGAACCTCATGTTTTCTTTTTTGGCAGAAGTATTGTAATCAAAAAGATCCCAGCACTACCATTTGTTGTTGTTGGTGATTTAAAGGAAAAAGCCCAGGACAAAATAAGAACTAAAATCCAACTTAATTTTCTCTAAATGATGACACTAGGAGAACTGAATTTTTTCCCCACTAAATTCCATAATGTTGCTTGAATAAAGGGCTGTACCAGTACTTTAAATGTATATTCAAATGCATGTTGTAGAGTTTATGTAATAGAATTTCTATTCCATTACAGACAACCACTGGTTTCCATTGATTTCTATGGAGTATTAATCAATCGGACTATTGAAACATGAGTTATGTCATCCATCACAGTGAACATCCAAGTCTGCATTATTTATTTTGAATTACATTATCAGTGCATGATAATGCAGAACAGACTTTTCAAATTAATCTGCCTCATGCAGTAGTAATGCAACTTACACAACAATAAATGCAGAGTTGAGCTACAAATTTATAAGCTTCAAAAGTCTACTTTGATTATACTGTACAGAAATTAATGTAAAACAGCGTTATGGTTTGTTAACCTTAATGTAAGGTACATTTGATATTTAGTAAATGGGCTAAAACATTTAAAACCACTGGTAAAAGTAACTTGTATACACAAATACACAAACATTCAACACTGGAATTCGCACAGCAGTGTTCCTCATGTTTGGAGGTCAACATTTTGTCAGGTGTCACCTCAGCTTGAACCCTGCTTCAGTCTCTAACTTCATGTGTGTAACCAGTGTCTCAGCTGTGTCTGTGTGTGTGTCCTCTTCTGCTGGCTAAATCTCTTTTCGGAGTCGCCGCTGAGCTCAGTCCCCTCCCCGCTGCTCGGTCAGAGCCGACAACCTCACTCAGACTGACTGATAAAAAGAACAAAAAGGGATAAGGTAGCTTGACATTCCTCACATTGTACGGGATAGAGGTCTGTAAGAGGAGCTTTGGTCCAATGGCCTAATTAACTTTATCTGACACTGATTAATCTGTAATTTCACTCAAGCAAAACATTTGATACCTAAACTCTGCATCACAGACCATGTTAATGCTTAAGATAGACTTCAGTTTTCAGATTCAGTTATGCAGCCCAAGCTCCCATGCTTCTTAACACAATTTTAAAGTGATGCTTTTACATTTCTGTGATATAATTAAAAGTTTCAAGATATTGCCTGTTACAGCTGAGTCAGAATACTAATTTCTTCAGACAAAACTAACAACATCTCTCCCCCCTTATCCAATAGTATATAACTGTTTTATATTAGCATGCTGTCGGTGGTGAGTGGCATGCTGCCATCCTCCCCACTGGTCTGGGCAGATCCCACCGATGCGGTTACTGGGGAAACTGGCGGTGGTGTTGCCTCTCCTTAGAAATCTAGTGAGCTAAACAAACCTCCCAGCAAACACAAGGATTTTATTTCATTCAGTGTGCTTACGGGCAGCTCCAAAAGAAGTTCTTCTTCCACACAAAAAAAGAAGAGGAAGTAGTTACACAAAGCTGCTCTGGCAGTGTGCAAATCTTCCTTTCCAGCTCCTTGACTCAACTATATTTTATTCCTTCTCCTCCATCACTCTCCTCTCATTCTCTCACCTCCTTTCTTGTTGTTGTTCGGCCTGTGCAAGTGTTGTCACACTCGGCTTTATTGCTCATCTATCAGCCCTAATAGCACTGTGGTCTTTATTTCTTTGTGTCTGTCTGTGTCTCTGTTCTCTTTTATTGTCACTCTCAAGCCATCTGCTTCTTGGTGTTGTTGTAATGCCCGCTTGCTTTATGGCAAAACTGACTGCTTCTTTGGTTGACTCCCAAATGTAAAACAAATAATACTGGGCATTTATGTAAATGCATTTTTATTAATAAGGTCTGTTTGTATTACTTTGAATTAGGACTGTGGAATTAGGACTGTGATTAAATGTAATCATTATTTCGATTTTGGCTTTCAACGATTATAAAACAAGTTAATCAAATTAAAACCATTAATTGTGCCGCATGCTGTTTCACAATGACACTCGTTTTGTCTTGTGTTATAAATCTTTACTTCATGGCGGCACCCCCTGCCCCTCCCTAAATGCCCAAACTCACTCTCAGCCAAGCTGTTGCATGTTTACTTCAGCTCGAGCAGAAATGACGGGTTACAGTTGCTACAACTTACTAGTCACCATTATTATCTTAAGCTTACGGTATCTCACACAGCAAAAATTAGCCTAGCGGCCATCGGACTTTTCCTCTACTCATAGTTTAAAGAGGTGGTGTTATACTCATTTTCAGGTTCAAAATCTTATTTAAGGGGTTGTACCAGAACAGGTTTACATGGCTTAATTTTTGAAAAACAACTTTTTTAAATGCTGCACACTGCTACAGCTCCTCTTTCACCCAGGCTTCAAGGCTTCGTTTTAGCTATGAAGTAATACATCTTCTCTCTAAATGATCTTTGTTGGGAGTTGCACATGCGCAGTTCCTTGTTAAGGACTACTAGCCAATTAGAAGCAGAGAAGGGCGGGTCAGTGAGAAGCCAGCAAACACGGCTTTGTTTCAGTTGTACATGTTGCCGACCAGCTCAGCGACATAGACTGGAGCAAGTGGTGGTGAGTTATTAATCTGTAAAAAAAAGTATCTTTCATCCATAAAGTTTTAACTGAGCTCTGTCTCTACATCACAGTAACAACTTTAAGTCCATGGACCGCCTGGAGGGTAGCTAGTGTTTGGAAGGGAGAGGAGAGGTGTGTGCTACAGCTCAGTGTTTTTCCCCCGGTGTTTTTGAGGGCGTGTTGGAGTAGCCGCTTGGCGAGCGTTATATATGACGCGCATTTGCTTTCATCCCTGCATCGTCAAGGATGAAAGGGAAGCGACTGGACCACAAAGGAGCTGTTTTTAAGCAGTTCAGAGCAAAGTTTTCTGTGGCAGATGGGATCTCCCTTTTGGGGTGGACTTTTTCACTTTGCAAATCTATGACGTGCACAAAAAAGGTATATAACTCAATAAAGGAGAGGGAAAAAGTCAAAAAGCAAAATACCACCTCTTCAACAATTCACACATTGTTTATGTTTACACTCAACCTGGTGTGTTAAGCCTTGCTTTACCTGGTCCGTGCTTGTAAAATATTCACTGTGTCCCACTGTGTCCCACGTTTTCTAACGTATTACCCGAATCGTACTTTTTGTCACCATTAGTATAAATAACTGGATCTCCCAACAGAACACCATGTTTGAATTACAATAATGTAAACCAAGGAGCTAATGTAGTTAAGTGACATGTAAATGTTTCAGAAAATTCATTGCTCACTGCACACCTGTTGCACAGCCACGTAGGTGTTTTTCCTTAGTCCTGAGAAGAGGTCCAATTAGCCAACTCTGTGGCTGTGTAGAAACTGAGCTTCGTTGACACCTCTCTCACTGTCCTATTAGTTTTATTGCATTTGTTAAGGCAGCACAGGGTACATCGTTAGGCACCCTCCCAAACCCCACTGGCATGTGTTGGTTTGTGTCAAATGGACATAGTTTCCACTCCATTTGAATTTGGTCCACAGAATTGCTCATCCCCTGTATGTTGTCTTCAAACAGCATCGTAAACAATACTGACAAATACAAAACATATTTCACATGGCTCGTCATAGTTCTCATATGGAAATAAAGTGTACTACTGCATCCCCACTACCTGCTGCTCTTTGACTAACAGCTGATAGAGATTCAGCATCAAACCTGTAATCTCTTTCGTCACTTACACTCCATTTAAGTGGATTTCCTCGTCCTTCTTGCTACGTACTAAAGCAGGATCTTGCCACAGCAAAACAGAGGGCGTCTGTTCTTATTTTGGTGTGAGCCCTGTCCCAGTTGCATACTCCATACTAATTTTAAGCGAGTTTCAAGTTGTTGTGTTTACACTTGAAAAGTATACTGGAAACAGTCAGTATGGATACTAAAAGTGTTGCTGAACTATTCTCCCAAAGTACAATGTGCATAGGAAAAGGAGGCACTGCTCAAAGAAAGCTATTGTGAATGGTGGTGCAATACAGTATCTCCAGCAATAGCATAGCACTGGTCAACTTGAACCTGAGCGGAGGTGTTATCAGTTGAAATAAGTGAAACTCACCTGTGTGGGTATGGAGGGCTTTAAAAGTATAGTGTTTCTCTATAATGGAAGGGTGATGTAGGTCATTTTCACTGTGTTTTTGTGAGTAGTAGTGTAAGGTGATGATTTAAATGTTGGCATTTGTAATGTTAAAATATTGTAATGTTTTATGACAATTTCCAAAATTACAGATATTCAAAACAGGCAGAGAATACAGCGCAAAAAAATGTTTCAGTACAGAAATGTGATACAACCAAAATAAACAGTCTGCATGGACAATAAAACAACATGCCATTTATTCACTGATCCAATCTTCAGCTTAATCTGCTGTTTTCTGTCTGAACTTTAAGCAACATGGAGTTCTGTTTTCTATGGGAGATGAATTGTTTATCTTTATGGCCGGTGACGCCGTTAGTGTTCTAGCCACGGTGTGCACGATTGATCTAGTGTTTTTATGTTATTCCATAAACAGTGGACAGGTACCATCTTTGTTGAACCAAAAGCCTAGTAGGCAGCAGCTCTGGTGTGGGTGATGCGGGTCTGTTTCCCAACTGTTTGTCTGTTTTTTTTTTTTTTNCTCTATCACTGTTTCTGTCTGTCTTTTTATACTGCTCGTCTTTTTTTCACCTTTTCTTACCTGATAACTAGTGGTACACTCTTTGGCTTTGATTCATTCTGTCATGTGAAATTATAAAAAATTATGCTGACCAAATATTTATTCATATGTATATGGTTATATATGTAGATATTGTATCATTAACTTATTTTAAATGCTTTTTTAACAAAAAAACTTAATGGTAGTCTACACACTAATGCCTGTATTGGTTTAACTAAAAAAAAGAACACTGAAAAATCGAGCATAGACAGAGGAGCAGAAAGCTTGACTATGTAAAGTATACCCTCTGTTTTACACTTCATGTTTCAGGTTAGACAACTTTTTTAGATCCTTCTTGTCTGTGATGTTCAGCATTTGCTTGGTATGCTGAACCGTCAGTGAATTTAGATGAACCCTTAAAAAACAAGGCATTGTGGTACTAGTGAATAATGAATGCTGTTGTGCTAAAATAGAGATCATTGTTTGTTGTGTTGGGGGGTTCAGCAACTTCCTGGTTAGGTCATGTGCAGTGCTTGGCTCAGCATTACCCGGCATGCTCCAAAAGGATACGTTTGACACTGCTAGCATTGAGCCTCTTGTTTCACAAGGACTTTTGATGTTTACTCTGAAATGTTGCTTTCAGTTGAACTGGGACCCGGGCAGTTAAAAGAAAAGTATGCAGGTTTTAGAGAGAAGGTGAAAAATTACTATTATTATACAGTATGACATTACTAAAACTAACCCCTGGAACTGAAGAGCTGAAACTAGTCAGCTTACAATGTATTGATCGTATTCACCACACTGGCCATTTGGCCAACTGTTGTGGGATGAGAAACTCTACTGCCATGCACTGTACAGTACTGTATCTATAGAAAACTAGTAATAAACTACTATTCTATACTGTACACCTAATTACTAACTAATTAACTAACTAATTAATAACAAATGCAGTCTAGGAGCCCATTTCAACCGCAAGAACTTTTCCCAGGAACCATTTATGGAAATAAAGCAGCTGTCTGCCAGAAGCTTCATAAATTGACATTTTTATCCAATTTTAAACCACAATTCTACACAACATGCTTACTTTTATGTTTTACCTTTATGTTTTAAACATGATAAGTTTAGAACATGATAAGAACTAGAGCTAATGATGCCAAGTTGACAGTCAACTTAGCATCATTAGCTGTAGTTTTTTTTTTTTAGCCTGGTGTCTGTCCTAACTGGTCCCTTTCAGGATGTTATGCTTTTACCACTTTTACAGACTCTTCTGTGGATTTTAGTGTTAATGGACTAACTTTCCTGCACTGGAGTGGCCCTCCCATCTTTCAGCGGTCAAGTCCTTCTCCTCTAGCTAAAGGTTGCTGAATGAGGCCATGATCAGGAGAAGCTCTGGAGATCTCACTTGCCCTTGGTTAAAAAAGGAGGCTGTCCCCTCGTTGCAGCAGTTCTCAGCCATGACCACCCAACGTATAGCTACTGCAACACAGCACTCTCCAGATCATCTTTTCTGCCTCTTCTTATCCCCCAACTATGCTGATAGTTGGAGATTCCATAGCGAGGACTGTCCACTTTGTTAATGCAGTCACACACTGCTTTTCCGGAGCTACAACTCCCGACATCCTTGATAAGCCACCCAGACTCCTGGCTCCACACATGACGACTATCATGAAAATTATATTAGTCGTCCAATGATCCTGTAGGTCAGCAATCCAAGCTGACGAAAGCTGACTTTATCAGCATATTTGACCTACAACAACAGTGGAAAATCTGCTTTCATCTCGGGTTCGATTTCAATGCTGGGTCATGGAATTGGTGGTTTAGCATGATCCAGCCTTCACACCTGGCCACACAACATGTGACTACTTAAATCACCTTTCTTGACTTTTTATTTTCTCTTCTCTGCCCACTAAACATAGCCATGCACCCTCTGCGGTCACTGACTCCTCCTTGTGGAAGGATAGTGCTCCTATTCTTATTCCTGTCCATGCTAGGAGCCCAGATCCTTCTAGCTCTGCCCCACGTAGTTTTAAAATTCCTAGTAATTTTGCATTGGTCTGTCAAAATAAAACAGACACATCCTACACAGCAATGTTTATAATTTAATAAAGGTCCAGCCCACACCCCAGCTCCAGTTTTAACCCAGCACCAACTGTTAAAGATGGCTCTTCTTAATATAAGTTTTTTTTCTCTAAACAAAACATTATTTAACAATATAACAGTATTTTAAATGATTTTATCTCTTCTACTGATTTTTAAATTTTATGTTTTCAATAGAGTCCTGGTTGCGTTTTGGTGATCAGTCAGCATGCTAGAGAAAACACTGCAGTGTGCAGATCGGGGCAGTGGTAAACATGGGCAGTGTTATACATTTGGTATATGGTATATGATTAAAGCGGTGGGTATTATTCGCGTCGGAGCGACAGCCCCGTCTTGTTGCAGCTACTTTTGTGGTCAGAAACAGCAATGTACTGCGCCACAAACTGTAATGAATGCAATGAAAATGACACAAAGTTGTGAACATTTGTCATAAATAGGGAGACTTGTGACC
Organism: Lepomis gibbosus; assembly: GCA_029875015.1. Lineage (NCBI taxonomy): Eukaryota > Metazoa > Chordata > Actinopteri > Centrarchiformes > Centrarchidae > Lepomis > Lepomis gibbosus. Next base: position 26,341 of record JAPMOB010249487.1, read on the forward strand.
CCAGGAGAAATCTGGGGGATGTTAATGAAAAAGAGGAGTTTACCGTTAAAATCAGGACTTTACCAAGGATGAACTAACCAGAGCTTTTCCCCTGGGCTTGCGGTTCTGGCGGTGGCCTTGTTATGGGAAGCATTTCAAAAGCAACCCAATAGCTTGCAATGATTTTTCTTCCTTTGGAGTAGGGCTGGGCAATATGGTCAAAAATTATATCAAGATAAAAAAAATGTTGCATCATTCTATATCCATAATTATCACAAAAAATGTCAAATCATTATTTCTCCCCAGTTTAAAGGCTTTTTTTTGCTCCTGAGTGAAAGTTGAAGAAACCAGATGGTTAATTGTGGTTCTAAACTTTTCTTTATGGTCAGAATAAACATTTGATGCCAAACAGTGGATAATTTAACAAATCTGAAGTAGAACATTCAAAAGAATTATAATAAAAATCCTAACATGCATAAATAAAATTAAGTAAAATCTTTTATCAGTCCCTTTTAAAGTCCTAATTTGTTCATGATTCAAATGAATTAAATCAAACATTTATTGAACATTTATTGAACATTTATTGCATTGTTATTCCGGAAAATTGTATGCCGATAATTATGATTATTGTTTTATTGCATAGCCCTACTTTAAAGTACTGTTTTAAACTTGGTGGCCCACTCCTGGTCATATTTGCTGTTATTTATCCCCCCACTAAAAAGGAGCTCCCTGAATATTTAGAGTCTTGTTTTAAATTATGCCAGAAATGTTCTTTGCAATGATTTTAATATTTATGTTGGCAAGTCTTCTAATATCCTACAGATTTAAAAAAAAATTATGGGTCTGAGAATACCATCTGTTGAAATCATGGACATTTGGTTAATTCTTTTAATTCTCTGTGTTCCTCAACCTTAGATTTCATAGCTTCTTTGAAGAATAGACTAAACTCAGAAACTGGAAAGTAGCCATGGTTAAATGAGTATTTGAAGCTGTAAATGGAAATACAGAAAAGCAGAATCTAAATGGAAGAAATCAGGTCTCCAGGTCTCCAGGCCACTATGAAAGATCTACTGGTTGTGTCACACATTTCTTTAAAACCGCTTGTGCTAACCAGTCGTACAAAAACCTTTTCATGAATGCTGATGCAGACATATGCTCAATTCGTGTGCTACTAGGCAAGGCAAGTTTATTTGTATAGCACATTTCAACAACGAGGCAATTCAAAGTGCTTTACATAAAACATAAAAGCA